>WOFM01000102.1:0-47499 GCA_011428145.1 Ericerus pela | reverse complement strand
GTTAAATTCTGTTGACTTTTTTCATGGTTTTATAAATTATGTTGTATTACAGGTTCAGTTCGTGCTAGGAACGCCACCTCTAAGTAATCGAAGGCTTCCAGATTCACCCACGAGTTTGTGTAGTAACAAAAATTGGGCTATTACACCAACTGGCTCTCCTCTTCGAAGATCAGGTAGTTAATAATTTTATCTAAAAATATCATGCACCTTTCGGGTTTCCATTAGTTCAACTTTTTATTGTTTGTTTTTTTGAGTTTTAAAGTTCTGGTTTCTCATGTACTACTCTAAATTTTTCTTGTTGAATAAATCTGAATTGAAGGACAATATTTGGTGTTGAATTTCTCATAATCATTTCTAAACAATGAAATTGCGAAACTGATGATATAATAAGGAAGAAAAATTTTTTTTTCAATTGATTATACAGAGATTACGAGAAAACACTCAAACTAAAATTTTAGTCTGAAAAAGTTGATATTTTTTATTTCCTATTTTTCGGTCTGAATTTTTGATTTTCATTTTGGCTCAGTTGAAAAATATTTTTGCAAAGACTAAAGCGTACTTTTTCAAAAAATTTAATAATCCAATTGAGGTGAAATCTATTTTTTGTTTGCCATTTTTGTGAAGATATATTTTCTTCTGAGGAAATTCTCAAGGTTTGATCTGAATAGACTTGTAAATCATAGAAGTTACGCGAGAACGTTTGAAAGTCATTTTTAGTAGACTCCGATTAGATATAAAATCATGAATTGTTCTTATAGCGTGCTTTTCAGAAATTGCACTATTCATAATTTGATTGAACAAGTTGCAACAGTGGAAATATCTATTTTTTTAACAATAATAGGTATGGCTTTTTTCGAAACTTGAGAAAATGGATACAGTAGGTCATACTAAGACGTATAATAGGATTGAAAAATAACCAAAAGAAAGGAATAGATCGTTTGTAACTAGGATTGAATTATTTCAAGTTCCCTGTAGATATTGTAAATTGAAAAGTGCCATTATGTCTCTCTGTTTACCCATATCCACTGTTACTCGTTAGAAAAGTACATATAATGCTGGTCTGAGCAACCCTTTAAAATAATTTTAGAACCCAAATTATGACAACTCATTCTTCGTCTTAGTCACTACAAAATAAAAATTAATAACTGTAACGGCCAAAAGAGGTTGTGTAGTACCTAGTTACGACCACTTTCGGGAGTACACTATACACGAAATATCACGTACTTTAAAAGCAGTAATACTTCTATGATAGATTCAGATTAGTCATCCACAAGCTATAGTGGACCTTAACATTTGTTTGAGACTCAATAATATTTAAACACATCAGTGAGTTAACACATTTAATATTTTAATACTTTGTACATACAGTACATATTTCTACGTTAATATTAATACATATTCAATCACAATTCAACAAGCAAGACTATCTGTTCACCAGAGACTTCTACGAGAGAGGTTCCAGGTACTTAGAAGTAGCTGTTGGAGAACTGAACTAAACTGAACTGAACAATTATACAACTGAGTCGAGGGATTATATACTCGTTCAGGGTATGAAAACGTACGTGTCGGATAGGTAAAGTGAGGTAGGGTATTGTTATTATAGGGTTGTGCTGACTCGTCGAGTACTCGAGGGACAGGTACAACTAGGTCAAAAATATACAGAAGGTATATCTGTATATGTAAAATTAAATACGAATAGTTTTGTGGTTGTTTATGAAGAGTTATAGGAAGGTAATTTGTTGACAAATATCTACATTTTTGGTATTCGAAAATGAGTGAACGAATATGTTCATTTCTCAAAATAGACGAAAATATACGTTACAATAACCAATAACACCAATCTGAATTATTCTCGCAGTTATAAAAGATCATTAATCTTTATTCATTTATTTATTTTATTCGTACATATTTTTAAAACCCATTATTCAAGTGGTCAGGTATATTGTGTGCTTCCTTTAATAAATTTTTATATGTTTTCTTGTCCTTTCCCGCTTGTTTATTTCAATTTAGAACCTCTGGAGTAATTTTCTGTTCGTATTAAATTAGGGTCGCTAATTGTATGAAGCTGTGCACCTCTTCATTTAAATAGCTTGATACATATTATGATAATGATTTTCTCAAACGCATCTTGCTCCTTAACTTTATTTTACTCCCGAAAATTAACTGATTCGTTCGAATTATTCATTGCAGTTGTGAGTTCACCTTTATTAACAAGTCCATTCACGACTCTCACTTCAAATAGTTTTGTACCTAAATCGAGTTTTTCTTCAAGAGCGGTTACGTTACCAGGTAAAGGAATTTCCCACTAAGAAATTTTATTCTGCTAAGAATTTATTTGCATTCATGATTGCTTTTGTGTTTTAGAACTGAAGAACATGGGAAATGCCATGGGGTTGATTTTCCCTGAATTACAAGACGGTAGATCGTTCAAGGTGTGGCACGCCGTTTATTCCGCTGTGCCGCTCTATTACTGTTCTGAGAATGTCTTCAGTTTCGATTATTTTGATTTTCAGCGTGAACACACAGAAATATTAACAAAATTGAATTTCGTAATGGTATTAGTTGAATGTATTCTTGAATGTGCAAATCCATCTCGCGATCGAGCTGAACGACTAGTGCTTTTGGTTCGTACCTTACAATTCCTTAGCAGCGGCCTTACATTAGCCACAAACGAACTCAAGTCTGGTAATTTACAACCGTCGAAAAATGTGAAAAATGGTGAGAATTATTTAATAGTTCACGTGACCAAATATGTACGTTATCAGATATTGATTCTTTGTTATTATTCTGCTTCAGTGGTGAAACAGTTGAACCAGAAGTTTCACAAATGCTTAGAGGATTGTAAGAAACTCAATACGCCTAGCGTGTTACAGAAAGTGAGTGCTCCTGCTGAAAAAATTTTGTATAACTACGCTATCGAAATGGTATGTAATATCTTACTCTTGTTCCGAGTCCATATCTTGACATAAATAATTCTGATTTTTATTCATCGCTTTGTTTAGTGTCAAAAAGCAGCTATTAATGAACTCCAGAACAATTTGGCGGATTGTTTTAAAAGGTATCAAACAGCACAGATTTTACTGCATAGTTTGTCACAACAAATTAACAATAAACATGACAAGGATTTGCTGTGTAAATGTAAGTACCTGGCTGTAACAATTCTGTTCCTTCGAGTCAGGAAAACCATCGATTTCCCTATGAAAATATTTACATTGTTGCAATCAGAGGTTTTCGAAAAATCATAAATAAACTTATGCTGCAGTGTATAATAACTTGTACATGATAATTACTGATATTACAAAAAAAGACCTCATCTTCTGGTTACTGTTAATCTCATTCACTTTCGTAGCATTTTTTTTTGAAATTGAAAAAATATTAATTCATTTTAAATTCATTAACCTTCCTTGTCCGAAGTACGGAGTATTCAGTTCTTTTTTCCATGTACTGAATCTAATATTTTTATTTAATCATAGATCGAGCAGCCGTCGAAAAACGATTAGCTTTACTGCAAGATAAACAGCAATTTCTGATGGAAAATGAATTTTGCCATATCGAGGACGAAAAAAATTCAAATGAACCATCATTTTAGATAGATTTTGTCGTCGAGCGAAAACTTTCAGTAATTAAAATTTTAAGTGTTTTGATTCTATTATTAAGGAGAATGTGTTTCACTTACATAGGTTCGTTTGAATTAATTTTCTATGAATTAGCGCTCCTTATTCTTTATATTTTTTGAAATCATTTGCCCTTCTATAAATTAGAACGACGACTTATTTTAAGCGTAACTTAAAGTTAACGAAGTCTTTTTGTAGGCTGCAATTTTTTTATATTGAGCGATACGCTCGTTTTACCAATTAGTTATTATTTTTGATAATATTGATCGAGCAGGTTTCCATGTAACCCTGATGAACACTAAGAAATTGCTTCCCTAAATCTGGTTTTAATTTGCGGCTTTTGTGTCATTTTTCCTAGCACCGAGCTTTCTTATTCTTAGCTTTAGTCCTTATTCTTCCATTCTGAAAAATTATGTTTCTGACCACGCATCTTTTATTGCATTTGATTTCTGGTCTTTTTGTAAACGATTAATTACTTATAGTTTTCCGTACGCACTCAATTTGAATTAATTCGTATATATGTTTTGGTAATTGACTCGGTAACTCTTGTAATGACCTACTTATAATTTGTTACACCTCCTTACCTTATCTGTAAATTGTTATTTGTATGTATATATATATTTTTTTTAATGGAAAACTGACTGTTAGAATCAAAAGCTTTTAAAAATTTTTACTATAGTATTGTATAAATATTTTCATCTAGATGTTCAGATTAATTATTCATGTCGATTTTAATTTCTGTTACTTTTTAATATTTTAATAAATCTAAGATAAATAATTAATTTTCGTGTTTTCAAGTTTTATCTAGATACTGCGTTTTTCAAAATCCACATTTTCTGGGTATTGAGGATGACCGCCGTATCGATGTCATATAGAAGCGGAGTAATTTTCTCAATTTTTTGTTCTCTGACGTTGCGTCGAATTTTTGATTTCTCAGTATTTCATTGGTTATTTTTGCGTCATTATAATTTTTCCAAAATTGCTGTAATTTGCCGAATGATGACCCCTAGAATAAATATTTTAGATGAATATTATTATGGTGTCTTATGCAGAAATAAAAATTTGATTATCCCACTATATTATTCTTCATCACATTAGATTCTATCATCGTGTTTATTAAATAATTTTTTTCTTCAACTGATATTGGAGTTGAGGTGCCATAGAAATATCGTAGAAATCATTACTCATTCTTCCCCTCCTGACCTACGCGCGATAGAAACCTAAGATAGATTAAATTAAATAGTGTCATGAGGAGGGGGACTATTAATATCATGTAAAATTTAATCGATTTTACCAACGGGCATTATTTGAAATTTCGGTACTTGACTGAAAGAAAAAAAAACCCTAGAAACATAATTTTGTTTTGATTTTTCCAATAATTTATTTTCAATTCAAGAATTTAGATTAAAGCATACTTTCTAAAAGAAAAATAAAAACAGCTTAACCCTACCTTCGAATTATCCGCTGGGTCAGATGATCCAGTTTCTACTTGATTTCGCGAAATTCCTACTTGATCATCCTGTATATTCGATTCTGTTATTTTTGGCAGAGATAATTCTTTTTTCTTAATAATTTTATCGCAGTTTTCATTCAAATTGACCAATTTGTGTCCTAATTTCGCTAATTCATTCAGGTCCTGCACATATTAGGCATTTTGTTACATTCAGATTATCTTTTTTTTAATATTCAATGACACATATTATGCCAACGTACTTTTATAACACTATTACTAATGTTAATTAGCACTTTCAATCTAGTCTGATCTTGAATCATGTTCTGATTATTTGATTTTTGAAATTTTTGCAACTGCTCGTTGATTTTCTTTCTTTCCATTTCCAAAATATTGATATCGTGGAGATGTGTGCTTTCCATTTCTTCGAGTTCCGTTTTCGTTTGTTGAATACGCAGGTTGTAACTCGCTATTTCTTCGAAATGACGAATAATTTGCAATGAATCGAAATCATCTTTCTCCGCTAAAATTTTGTAGTGGGCGTGTTTTGTTTCCGTATTTTTCTTATATTGATTTAAAATAACGTCATATTTTTGTTGCAACTCCTTCAGCTCATCTGCATATTTTTCTTCTAGTTTTGTCATTTTGTAAAACAACTATATTGAGACAAACAAATTAAAATCTTCCTGAAACTTAATTAATAATAATTGTCAGTATTATTGAACCTTTGTTTGAAGTTCATTTTTCCTTTCATCAAAATTTTCCTTCATTTTTATTAAATTGTCTTGGCCGCAGTTACCGTCGATGTCTTTTGCTGTCTTTATTACATTCACATCGCTCTGTATTTCAGTTGTAAATTTCCTCTTATTGACGTCACCTTTTTGCAGTATGTTGTGTAGTTGTCTGGAATACCAGTCGTGAATATCCGCCATCCTGGTTCGATGAATATCTTCAATCAAACATTCTAATCATTTGAAATAATTGTTCAAGATTCTTTGTCAATAGTTCATTATAGTTACGATACTTACCTAAAAATTTTGATACAGCTTCCATATGCGCTTTGAATTGTAACGAGTACTGAAATTCAGCTCGGTCAAAGTCTTGCAATAAGTTTTCGATCATTTTATTTTTGCAGTTCAAAACAAATTCATATTTTTGCTTCAATGTCTGAAAAATAATTTGAATAAAAAATCAGATGGCATTCGACATAAACAGTTGTCTTTTCGGATTGAGGAAAAACATTCACCTCCATATCTTCTTTTAACTCCTTACATTTGATTTGCCTCAAAATATGTCTCCATTGTTGACTGATTTTGGCTGAATTTAATCTTGTGAAAGCCTCTTCATGCCTTAATTTTGTCTGAAAGAAAACAATTTTCGTTTTGACATTTTGATGTCTTTTTTGTTCATTTTATGTTATTTTTTACCAATAGAACGCTCTTACTTTTAAATATGTTGAAATTAGTTCTTGCTTCCTTCTTTGCGCTTCCTCTTCCATTGCAGCTCGATGTTGTAGGTATCTTAATCGTTCTTCTTCAGACATTCGGGCCAGTTTGTTTGCTTTACTTTTCTTTTTTGATCCCATTTTTGGAAATTAATCCTTTTAGAATTTAAGGAAATATCAAATTTTGAAATCCTCAACAAGAAAATATTTATTCGAAAAATAATGATTCAAGTTGGTTGTCATGACTACAAAACTTTCATATTAATTAACAGTCAGAAACTTCTTGAAGTTAACTACTTTTCTGTAATGCGATCTAAATGATTTAGACTGGCAATTCGCATGTTGCGTGGATATTTTTTTTTGTTAATGGAGACTTGATTAAATGATTGTTATGAGTGCGAGAGCGAGAAATGTAATTATCTAAGTTTACTCGAGATGTAGCTTTTGAAAAACGAAAAAGTTAGTTTTCGCTGACCAACAGTACCTACACAAAAAGAAAACATTCTTGAAGCAGATTGTCAGTGACAGCCTGCAATTTTATTTAAATTAAATCAAAATTAATTTTTTCTTCTTCAATAAAATTGATTCTTATGGGAGATAAAAGACGTTAAGCTTGACGAGTTAGACGTTAGAAAAGTCCGGCTATTCCTTTCTATCGTAGTAATGCTTTACTCGAAATAAAATTTCATTATTTTCATTCATCTACGTTTATCCTATTTTTAATTTCTAATTTTTGAAGTGAAACTTCCTTAAAAGCTGGGTAGTAAATTAAAACCGGTCATACAATACAACGAAGTCCATGGAACGAAGTAAACAAAATGGTAATGAAACAAACAGAACAGAACCCATACCTTCAATCAAAAGATATAAGACTTTTAATGCAAAAATAATTTTGAAATGAAATCTTTGAGGATATATTATTGAAGTGAGGTTGAAATCCAAGGAAAGAAACAAATTAGTTAGAGATACTGTAATGCAACGATTTAAAGTACAAATTACAAGTTTGAGGAAGATGAACGATCTCCCTCCATTACGAGATTAAAGTTTGAGTGGGAAATGAGTTCCAGCGTTCTCGGGTGAACGAATGAAAAAAGTCATGTTTGTTCGCAAAACCTGAATATTGTTAGTTTACGTTATTGAAAGTAGATGGGCTAAAGGTTAGTAAGCGAGTGCAGGTGGAGTGTAGAATAACACCCCCCCTCCAAAAAAAAAAAAAAAAAAACAACGAAACGAGCGAACATGAATTATCGCGAGAACGAATATTATAAATAAATTAATTTTCAATTATCGTATTATTGTACATTTATGTTCATTTCCCAAACAAAATAAAATAAAATAAATTACATAAAAAAATGACTAGATTATTATTCGATCGTAACATATATCTCGATTTATTTTCGAAGTTATTTATCGACGTATTATATTGCGGTATTTTGATTCGGGTATTTTCCGATATTCCATGCTGTTCGAGAAAAGTTTCGTTCAAATTTGTTTAATACTTGTTGAATAAGGGTGTTCCAAAAAGTAATAAGCTAATATCAACCAAACGTGTGAAATCATGTCAATGATTTGTATTCAAGTCTCTGTTTGTTCGAACATTGAATTTGCAGAGATGACAATGAATACCTACACGAAAATAAATTTTGTTTCAACAAGTATTTTTCTGGCCTAAAGAATATAATATATTATTAATTTTGTTTGAACATGTGATTTTTTCTTTTCTTTTTTCGAACATTATATTTTCAGGTACTAAGCTGCAAAGAAAAAAGAGATTATTATATTCAGCGATTTGTGAATTGACATATTATTTAGTTTCGAATATTCATATTCCTTCCCCTTTTGAAATAAATAATTTTCCCATATATTATTTTGAATTCGAGAAATTTTATTGTGATATATTTGATGTTGTTAATATTTTGTCGACTAAGTTTCTAAATTTTTGTTTGTCAAGACTTTTTGTTAGCATGTCTGCTAATTGTGAATTCGTACTAATAGTTTTGAATTCGATTTCTTTATCCTCCACCGATTGTGTAATGGCATAACATTTTATCATTAAAGCTCTTGCTCTTTTTTGAGTTCCTCCCAACATTATTCTAAGTGCTGATATATTGTCTTCAAATATTCTTACGGGGTCATTTTCTTCAAATATTTCTTTTTGTAAAAGGATTGTAACTTGTATGTCGTCTAAAGCATCAAATACTGCGATTATTTCAGCAGCAGTTGAGCTTGTAGCTACGATCGTTTGTCTTCTTACATTCCAATTTATTAAATCCCCATTAAAATTTATTAAAAATCCTGATATAGATTTTCCTAAGTTTAAATTCGATATTTTTATTTCGTGATCTTTTACATCCGGGGCATTAGATGCATCTACAAAAGAGTGTATGCCTTTACTATCTGATGTGAATTTAATCAAAAATTCCTTTGTCGTGTTCACATATTTAAATATTCGTCTTACATGATTTTTTAATTTGGAATTTGATTTTGTTTGGAATCTTGAAAAAAAATTTACTGCAAATGAAATATCGGGTCTTGTTATTCTAGCTAGATATAACAGAGCTCCAATCATTGAACGATATTCTGTATCGTCTGTGCAGTTTTCATCTTCTTCAATTTTCCAAGATGTTTCTATGGGGGTATTTATGAAATTTGATTCGTTTTGATTATATTTTTTTAATATTTTTTCTAAATACCTTGATTTTATTAAAGTTATTGTATTTTCTCTTCTATCTCTCATTATTTCAAATCCTAAATAAAATCTCGGGTTATCAATTATTTTCATGGTAAATCTTTTTTGAAAAGAATCATTTACATTTTTTATCCATTCGGGGGTGTTTGATGCTATCAATATGTTATCAACATATGTAATCATGACAATTATTTTTTCATTTGATTTTTTAAAATATAAGCATTTGTCTGCTTTAGATCTTTCAAAGTTCATTTTTAGAATATACTCATTTATTAAATTATACCACGATTTAGACGATGTTTTTAGCACATAAATAGATTTTTTGAGGTTCAATAATTTATTACTTTCCATTAGTAAACCTTCTGGGGGTTTTAAATATATGGGGACTAAAGCAGGGGAGTTTAGATATGCTGTTTTCACGTCATATTGTACCATTTCCAAGTCATATTTATTAACGATTGATAAGAACCATCTTACTATCCAAATTGGAATGACTGGGGCGAATACCTGTCCCAAATTCGTATTCGGTTCTGTCCTTAAAACCCCTAGCAACTAATCTTGCTTTTGGTTGGTGGTATCCTTCATCGTTTGGTTTGGTTACAAAAACCCATCTTGTATCAATTGTTTTTAAAGATTTATCATAATCCACCTCTTCCCAGACCTCCATTTCCCCCAGGGAAATAAATTCGTCCTCAATAGCTTTCATCCATTCTTTTTTGAATGGATTGTTTTTGACATCTCTATAGCATGTTGGTATACAATCTTCGATCTACCTATTATCTATAGTTTTTGTAATGTTAAAGGTGTTTATGTTAACTATATTTTTAATAAAATTTGCTGGTTTAAGTACCAGTTCTTGTTCGCTATTTTTTAAACTTGATATATTTTTATTTTTGTCAAATTTAGCATCACATGATATATTAAATTTATTTGAAAAAGGATCTCTAATGCAGTATCCTGTAGTGGTATATCCCACCAGTATTCCCTTTTCTCCCCTTGGTGCAAATTTTGGGTCAATTCTTTGTTCATTTTTGTTTTTTGATTTAGTCGCATTCTGTTGTCGAACTTCGAGTGGAATGTGTCTATATACGAAGGATCCAAAAATTTTTAAATTATCCAAATTTGGTTTTTTGCCAAAAAAAATTTCGTATGGAGTTTTATATTCTAAGTTTACCCTTGTTGGTGATCTATTTATTGAGTATGCAGCTGTAGCTATTGCATGTGCCCAATACTTAATATCTAGATAACCATCAATTAGTAAGCTTCTTACTCTTTTCATCAATGTTTGATTTTGACATTCAGCTATTCCGTTTAATTCTGGTGAGTAAGGAACCACATTTTCTATTTGTACTCCATTGTCCTCCCAAAATTTTACTAATTTTTGATCGGTATATTCTTTAGCGTTGTCGCACCTTATTTAACTTATTGGTATTTAGGGGAATTTATTCTTCATTGAAAAAAAAAAATTTTTTAATTCTGTGAATACCTGACTTTTATTTGATATTGGTATCACGAAGGTGTATTTGCTATAGTCGTCAATAAATGTCAATATATATTTCTGATTAGCTATTGTGGGTGTGAAGGGTCCCATAATATCGGAGGATTTAATTTCTAGTCTTCTTTGGGGTTTATTTCTGACATTATTATGACCTAAACGTTGGCTATTAGCAATTTTACAAATTTCACAATTAATGAAATCATCGTCCCTAAAATTAATTGTTTTCGGAATTCCTAATGTGACTTTATGTAAATATCTCATATATTTTCCATTTAAATGGCCCAATCGTCTATGCCAAATCGTTTTTTTTTTTTGGTGATTTGTGTTGTTTTGAATTATTTTAATGAATTATCTAAAATATTTTTTTTTTATTATTATAATTATCCTCATTATTATTATTTTCGTTATTTTCTTCTAAATTATTATTATTAATGAATTTTTCTTCCTCTTCTTCTATTTCTAATTCGACAGAAAAGGAATTCCATTCGTCATCATTTTGATTTTGAGTGACGGGCATACATTTTTTTGGTATATTTATATAATCATAATTTACTTGGAAGACACCATCAATTTTGTAAGATGTAAATAAAATGTTTCCAGTTTCTATGAAATATGTTTGTATTTTTTCTTTTCCCTGGTCCATATGTAATATTCCGGATTCTGTTACTTTAATTCCAGACATAATATCTAATGACAGATCAGGTACATAATGACTTCTAATAATTCAATTGCTGTTTGAGTTTTATTTTCGTTTTCCACTAATATTCTCATATTTCCCATATGTGTAGCATATAAATATGTACCTTTAAGTGCACATTGTAATTTTACAGGTATTTTAAATTTTGTTACATTAATTAATTTTTCAATGTTTGATGGACTTCCGCCCCCCATCAAGTAACATTTTTTTTTTTAGTTGTATGTAATTTTCATTTTTTGTATTATCTTTAATTAATTTTTTTAAAAGCCAGTCTTCATTATTATTGTATTTTTTAACCATATATGATAGTTTTATTGGTCTTTCCTCCTCTTTTTTATCTTTATTTTTTGTTTTTTTTTTATTTTGTTCTTTATTTTTGGGTTTATAATCAGGGCATTTATTTTTGTAATGTCCTGTTTGGTTACATATAAAGCATCTTTCTTCTTTATTATTTTTTCTAGGCGATTGATTATTATTTCTATTATTATTTGGGTTTTTATTATAATTATTTTGATTATTTTGATTATTTTGATTATTATTTTCATTTCTTGGAGTATTATTTCTACAATTATTATTATTATTATTTCCATTATTATTTCCATTTGTGTTATTATTTCGTCTATAATTATTATTTCTATTCCATCTATTGTCTTTATTATTATTATAATTTGTATTATTATTTCTAAATTTATTCCCATTATTATCGAATTTTTTATTAGACGATTGGTATTGTAATTTAATTTGTTTATCTCTTATTTTTTGATCACCGTCTTCTTTTAATATTTGTTTGAATACTTCTAATTTTTTTCTGTTTTCGGAGAGGTTATCAAATTGCATTTTTGCAATAGTTTGTTTGTATCCTAAAGCCAATTGAAGATTTTCTAATTCCTCTTCCTCAGATACTTCTTTCCCTGCATCACAAACTTCTTGTACTAAAATATCCCATTTATTTAAAAAACCTCTTATATTTCCACCTGGTGTAAAGCAAAAGGCGGTCCATTTTGATTTTGCCATATTTGCAACTATTTTAATTTTAGAACCATAAGTTATATCCAATTTTTCAAAAATTTGATCCACTGTTTTACATTCTCTAATTTGTTTCGATACATTATATGTCATGTGTTCCATGATAAATGCTTTTGCACATTCCTATTTTTTAAAATATGTTTTAGCAGAGTTCGAAGATGGTCTGTATTGCAAATTGTCCATATTTTCGATATAAATTTTTAGTTCAGGGTGTGGGCCAAAAACATCCCAATATCCCAAACCCCTTATTAGAGCTATAACCATTTGTTTCCAGTCCAAGTAATATTGGCCATCAAATATTTTCCCACTTGGACCTTGTATCATACGTATGGTTTCATCAGCTGGCATAACATAATGTACTTGAGGGTATGTACTTCCAGAGCCTGATCCTCCTTGAGGGGATGGAGTAGTGGTTCTTTCACTTGCTGTATTCATGCTTTCTGGAGTACTTGGTAATGTGCTTAGTTCTGATAATTCAATTTTGAAATGAAATAATAAAATTTATTTTCAAAAAATTAATTCCAAAAGAAATTTATTTTATTTTTAATTAATAATTTTTTTATTTTATTTAAATTATTAATTTTTGTAATATTATTCGTATGTATATTGTATTTTAAAATATGAAAAGAGAGAAGAAAAGAAAAAAATATTCCAACTGAGAATATATTTCAAAAATGAACTTGAATAAATCTTGTTTGATTTTGAATCCTTGTAAATGTATATAACAAAGGATCTATTGAAAAATATATTTGAAAGCTATCTATAATATTTTATTGTAAAAAATTTTCAAGTTTGTGCATTAGTATTTTGAACTAAAGAATTTTGTGACATAAAAGTTCACAAGTAAACCTGTCTAATATGACAAAGGATTGTTTCTTTTTGTGACAATAACTTGTTAAATTATGAAGTTTGTTCAATTATGAAAGTATTTTTCTTGTTAGTATTATATTATAAGTTTTAATTTTCGTAGTTTTTACGTATTTTTCTCTCAAAATTTTCAAGAAAATTTCTGAAAGATTCTATCGAGTCCAAAGCTTGAATACTGAAAATATTTTTTGAGATTTCTACAAATTTTGCGACTTCAATACCTCTTTTATAATGAATTATTCCACTAACATTTACTGAGAAAGTTTCCAAAACTATTTCTCCTGAAAATGTTTTCCAGAATGGGAATTCAATTAAATTAATTCTTACGTCTGTTATTTTTTCGTTTTCGAAAGTATTTAATAGTTTTTTATAATCTTTTTCTTCAATTTTTATTGTTCCTTCGCAGTTTAATGTGCAATTAGCAATTTGTTTCCAAAACCTTATCATTCGTAACCTGCTTTATTCGGACTTATTTTTAAGCTTAATCGTCCTGTGAATTTTTCTCTTGATTTTTACCGAACTAAAGGGGGTTCTTGAAATTAAGCGTTTTGGAAATTTAAGGTAAAAAAATACTTGAAAAATTTTTTATATTACTAATGTCACTCAATATCCCACAAAATCACTGAATATATCCTTTTGTTTTCCACAATAGTAAATGAAATATATAATTTGAAAGTATCGAAAATTACATTACCCGTAATCTGCGGAATTCCGTTGAATATTTCCCAGTTGAGTTTGTGAGTAATTGATGTTTTCCCGTGTGTCAGTACTCAAATTAATCTCAGATTGTTCTCAGAAAATTTCAGCCATGGTAGTATACAGATCGGTTGAATCAGCAACACTTGATTGACGAAATTTCGATGATGATTTTTAGCAGATGATGGCGTTTGAAGATCACGATAATTGAGTTCAACATAACAGCAATTTCCGATTTGAATTTGATTGTTGATTCACCTTACTGTAACAGACAATCCAGGTCCGAAGTAATCTGCAATCCCACGGCGAAAATCCTTTTTTGTTTCACCTTACCGCAAAAAAGACGATCCAGTATTTTTCGGAAGATGATTAAAATGGGGTTGAATTATTTTGGCGCCAACGTAATTTAATTTAACTTCGAATAATTTCCGATGAACTTTTTGAAAAATTAAACGATAAAAAAATCCACTGAGTTAACAACTCATGAATTAAATTATACTTCGTAAAAAATTAACTTTTGAATGAAAAAAGGCTTATAGTTCCCTTAACTTTTGGATACTATAGTAAAAAATCAAAATGAAAGATTAAGTATCACTCTGTACTAACTGTTCAGGAATCGCAGCTCTGCCCACCATGAAGTGAGGTTGAAATCCAAGGAAAGAAACAAGTTAGTTAGAGATACTGTAATGCAATGATTTAAAGTACAAATTACAAGTTTGAGGAAGATGAACGATCTCCCTCCATTACGAGATTAAAGTTTGAGTGGGAAATGAGTTCCAGTGTTCTCGGGTGAACGAATGAAAAAAGTCGTGTTTGTTCGCACAACCTGAATATTGTTAGTTTACATTATTGAAAGTAGTTGGGCTAAAGGTTAGTAAGCGAGTGCAGGTGGAGTATAGAACAACAATTATAATTGTGAGAATGATAGCAAATTATATTATATGTTAGCCTATTATTCTCACATATCATTTGTTGTGGTAACACTGTTTTTAGTATTATTTGTAATCTGTGATTTTATGTTTGAAACCCAACTGTGATAATATATTTTGTGTGCCTCTTGTCGCTCATCAAACGTTGATGAATTAACATCTCCACCATTTTTATGTAGAAATAAAAGTTTGTGAAAGTGAATATTTTCTGTTTTATTTATGTGTTTGTAATATGTTTGTCTGATCTTCATTCGATGTCTACGGTCAATTAAAGTCTTTCGTCGGTATTTTTGTACAGTTTGATCTGTTGATAATTCCTATTTCTTCACAGGTTATGGGCCCAGTTACCTGGATGTCAATGTGGTCGCCATTGTTATAACTCGTCAATGTTGTGCTGTCAAATCCTGATCACTTCTTCCAAGTAGTAACCATGCCTTCTAATTCATTTTTTGTATTTTTATATGTTTGCTTTTTGCTGTTCCTGTGATCTTGTTCAAGTTCAATCGTTGGTCGGCATATCTGATAGTTGCTGAAATTGCTGTTTGCGGAGCAACTGATCATTGTTACCTGTCATCGAGATGGACGTCAAGAAGCTGAATTGTATCGAGCAGTTTAATGGGTGAAATGGCAGAATGTGGAAGTTCCAGATGGAGCTGCTGTTAGCAAAGGATTCGTTGGGTAATTTACTAACTGATTCTTTATAGACTGCTTGTAATAGGGGAGATGCTTGGTCGAAGGAAAATGCTAAGGCGATGTTCCTGATTGCTAATAATGTGACTGACGAGTACCTGGAGATGATTCAAACATACACGACGGCGAAAGAAATGTTTCAAGTGCTGACTAACCTAATTGACAATGGCAATGACCAGACACAGATGGATTTACAAGGAGAATTGTATGCTAAATGGTAGGTTTTTGGTGCTGATTTGCAGAAGTATCTACTTGATTTACGCACTCGATGTCGTTGCTTAACCAAATTGGGAGACCTGACAACCATGAAGCAGTTTATCCTGGTGTTGCTGAGATCGCTGCCCGCCAAATTTCATCCGATCAAAGTTGTTCTAGAGGATGCAGAAGTTGTCACCTGGGATGGTGTGTTTATGAGGCTGAACAATTTCCAGCGTGAACTATCTTCAGATAGCAAGTCGACAGCTAGAGGTAATTCTCAAAGTTCTGTGTCTCTAAAACCTTCATCAGTACCTGTTGCTGATGAGGAGAATCTGTTTTTTAGCAACCATAACAATGTCGGTCGTAATTCTAGTAATTTTAATAATTGTTTTAATCGTGGCCGGTCGCAAAATTTAAATAATAATCGTGGTTTTAGTCGAGGAAGATATCACAGCAATAATAATAATAATTTTCACAATTCGTCTTCTGATATTGAAGGTTGAAATTTTAATAATAATAATAATAATCACAATTTAAGTTCACAAAATAGTAATAATTTTAATGGAAATGTTTGTAATTGTAGTAATGATAGTGGTCAGTCAAAGATCAAATGTCATTTCTGCAACAAAATTGGGCATATAGCTCGTAATTGTTTTGTCAAAAACAGGAATAATAATCAAGAATATAATAATCACAATAATGTTAATAGATCTGATGATTGTAGTAATAATACTAATAGGAATTCTGCACAGATGTGCAATGATAATAATAATGTTAATGACGAATGCTCTGAAGTGGGCTTTAGTTTCACAGTTAATAATAATAATAAAATTAATAATTTTGATAATATTAAAGATGAAAATTTAATCCCTCGAACCACATTTGTTGTCGATAGTGGATACACAATTCATATTATAAATGGTATTAACCTGTTCAGTGAATACATTGAATTAATTAAACCTCATAATATTTGTGTTGCGAAAAAGGGAGTCTCGCTTTCTGTCATGTCTGTTGGTACGGTAAAATTAAAACTTTTAAATGGAACTATAATCGAATTAAAAAATTTAAGGTATACTCGGGAGCTGCCACAAAATCTGCTTTCTGTAAAACGAATGATCAAGTCGGGTTTTGATACTCTTTTTAGAGAGGAATCAGTTGAGGTCATCCAACGCTGCAATGGAAAAATTGTAACAACTGGTATTAGCGTGGACTCAGATTTGTATACGATTAATTTTTTGAAAATACCAAGTCAATCGTGCAATCTGATGTTGGAGGATGAATCAAGCCCACTGACTGTGTGGCATAGACGTCTTGCTCATTTGAATATTAATGATGTTAAGTTGTTGTCAAACAGAGGTTTAATACCGAAAGTTGATTTCAACCGCAGATTGTTGTGCGAGCCCTGTGTTATGGGGAAACAAAGACGGAAATCGTTCTTGAGACATGATAGAAAAACTGAAAAGCCTCTTGAATTGATGCATACTAACCTCTGTGGTCCTATAAAGCTTCCTTTATATAAAGGAGCCAAATATTTTATGACATTTTTAGACGATTATTCCAATTTTTGTTGTGTGTACCTCCTGACAAGTAAAACAGAAGCGTTTCCAAAATTTAGGGATTTTCATGAGATGGTTTTGAATAAATTTGGATACAATGTAAAAAGACTCCGCTGTGATCGTGGCACAGAATACACAAACACAACCTTTCAGTCATATTGTACTGAGAAGGGAATAATTTTTGAACCTACAGTTGGTGGCTGTCCCCAGCAGAATGGGAAGGCTGAGAGGATGAACAGGACACTTTGTGAGAGGGCGAGAACAATGTTATTCGAGAGTTGTCTTGACAAGATCTATTGGTCAGAAGCCATATTGTGCTCGACCTACGTAGTGAATAGATGTCCGACAAATAAGGACTTTGTACCGTTTAAGAGGTGGTTTAATGAAAAATATGATTATACAAAATTAAAAACTTTTGGATGCGACGCATATATGTTGTCATTCAAACACGATTCTAATAAATTTAAAAATAAAAGTGAGAAATTGGTTATGGAAGGGTACTCTCCTTGTGGATATAAATTATTAGACACAAATGCAAGGGAAGTACGTCTGTCACGGGATGTTGAATTCTAAGAAAATAAAATAGGAATTAATAATAACAAATACACAAAAGATGATGATATTTTTAAAGAAGTTACAGAGTCTAACCTAGAGAATATAGAAGTAGATGGGGATTTAAATTTGGATTGTTTACCACAGGAGGCAACTGATTGTGATGGTACTGCAAATTATATATATGTTGTTGAGGATGGCATCCCTTTGACATTTGAGGAGCCAATAGCTGCACCTGACAGTATGATGTGGAAAGAAGCTATTTCATATGAAATCAAAGCTCTGGATTCCTATCAGACTTGGCAGGTGACCAAACGTCCAAAGGGCGCCCCCACCATCACATGTCGCTGGATATTTAATAAAAAATATGATAATAATAATAAAGTCCTGTATAAGGCTGAACTAGTTGCCAGAGGGTGTCAGCAGAAGAAAGGCTTCAACTTCAATGAAGTTTATGTGCTGGTGGCAAAACTTTCGACTGTTAGGACAATATTGGAGATTAGCAATAAATTTAAATTTTATATTGAACAGATAGATATATGTAGTGCCTTTCTGTATGGTGTTCTGTCAGAAGATGTATATCTTGAGATACCAGAAGGGATAGAAACACAAATAAATAAACAATAATGTACTAAAATTGAATAGGTCAATTTATGGTCTGAAGCAGTTGCCTAAGGTATGGAACAGATTGTTCAACGAATTCTTTGTCTCTCTTGGCTTTGTGCAGAGTAAGGCTGATGACTGCTTATACACATTCACAAATAAAAATAATAATTCTATAGCATATTTACTCACATACGTTGATGACGTTATAATAAGTTCTAATAATGAAACATTAATCACATTTTTTAAAAGGGAAATTAATAAAAGATTTAAATGTAAAGACCTGGGAAAAATTAATAAATATCTAGGATTAAACATTAATCACAATTGTGATGAAAGCATTCTGGAAATTGAGTAGAGAGGTCTCATTGAGACTGTTGCGAAGTGTTTTGCTGTTGAAAATTGTGCACCTACCTACACACCTATTGACCCTAAACTCCAATTGGACAGGGATCTCAATGCATGTGATAGTGTATTGAATAATGGCTACCAACAGCTCGTAGGATGTCTAATGTACCTAATGCAAGGATCACGGCCCGATATTTGCTTTGCAATATCGTATTTTAGCCAATTCTCCAGTTATGCTACTGACGAACATTTTAGGTATTTACTCCGGGTTCTTAAATATTTAGTAACCACAAATAACAAGAAACTAACATTTAAAAATGAACACAATAACAATAATAATATTTTAGAAACATATTCTGATGCCGATTGGGGCAACTGTGTAACTACAAGATGGTCAATCTCTGGATATTGTGTCTTTGTCTATGGCTCACTGGTGTCCTGGTCCAGCAAAAAGCAGCCGACTGTAGCATTGTCTAGCACTGAGAGTGAGCTGATCGCCATATGCGATGCCACTACCAAATCTATTTGGTTTAAATATTTGTTAAATGATTTTTGCATTCAAATAAAAGACAAGGCCACAATTTATGAGGATAATCAGAGTTGTTTGGCACTCCTGCATTCGGGTAAATGGAATACTCTCAGGTCCAAGCACGTAGATGTAAAATACCATTTTGTATGCGATCATGTAAATTTAGACTTTAAATATTCGTACGTACCAACTTCGCGATAGTTGGGTGACGTTTTCATGAAGGGCTGCCCGAGGCCCAAATTTGTTATGTTTTGTGAAATGTTAAAATTGTTGTAACTTTTTGTATTCGTTTACCATGTATGTTAAAATTCTTTAACATTGTAATTTTTGTTATTGTTGACTTTTGTCATTTTTGTGTAATGACCAATTTATTGTTTTATGTCGTTAATTTAGTAATTTGTTTTATATTGACAAATCATATAATTATAATTTGAGGAGGTGTGTGAGAATGATAGCAAATTATATTATACGTTAGCCGATTATTCTCACATATCATTTGTTGTGGTAACACTGTTTTTAGTATTATTTGTAATCTGTGATTTTATGTTCGAAACCCAACTGTGATAATATATTTTGTGTGCCTCTTGTCGCTCATCAAATGTTGATGAACTCCACCATTTTTATGTGGAAATAAAAGTTTGTGAAAGTGAATATTTTCTGTTTTATTTATGTGTTCTTAATATGTGTGTCTGATCTTCATTCGATGTTTACGGTCAATTAAAGTCTTTCGTCGGTATTTTCATACAGTTTGATCCGTTGATAATTCCTATTTCTACACAATAATGATGGTGACGACATAATAGTGGTTTGGATGTTACGCCTATAGATAGTGCTGCTGACACCACTTGTTTTGCCTTTGACCACATGCTAGATGGACTGCGCATACTGATAAAATGTTGATGTAGTGAGATCATTTATAAAAGAACGTGGTGTGTGCACGTTTGTCGCCATTAGCCAACTGACTTTGTTCGTTAAGTGCCTCCGTACCATGGGGCCTTAGCTGATATGAATTTCTATTGTATGTGATTTTTGTAGAGGTAATTTTGTACTTTATTGTCATTTGTTATGTTGTTCCAGAAGTATGTTATATTTGTGTTGATGACTCTGAATTGTGCTGCGTTATCTGAGAGTATTAGTTTTTGTGAGAAAGTGACGATCACTAATATGAAAGATTTCACATTAGCCGAATAAGAACAACAACCAGCGATGATATTAAACGAACACCATTGAAGAAACACAAATTTTGAAGTCAACACAATAAGTAAAAGATTCAGTTTTAAGATCTCATTTTATTTTATGTTCACGTAACAACATTTGGAGATCAACTAACTAACAGTTGAAATACGAATATACAATCAGCTATAGCGAATGACGTCACAAGCAGCGACCACGTTACGACTAAATATATCGACTATGAGCAAGGTCATGAGGAGCATATTCTCACACGCCTCCTCAAATCATATATGAACAAAAATATATCGTGAATATATGATTTGGACAAAACAAAGTCCAATGAAATAACAACTAATATATATCGTGGTAAAGCTTAATAATTATAAACGTATTAAAATATTAAAGTATTCGTGTAATCGTGTATGATAATTATCACAGTCCGTATAAAAATATAAAATATATAAAATGGTAAAAATATGACTGTCAGAACACATATAAATGGTAAACATATAAATCACAAACAGCTATATTAAATTTAGGTCATTACAAAAATTGACAATGCAGGCTTTGGCAGATCTTTAGTAAACAAGTCACCCAATTGTTGGGACGTTGGAATATACATATAAATAAATGATTTGTCAACGTGTGAACATATGAATCTATACTTAGTGTCTATGTGTTTCAATCGTTTGGAATTCCATCTACCTGACTTTATGAGTCCCAGGCAGCTCTGACTGTCCTCGTAAATCACGGATCTTTTAGAGTGGTCAAACCGAAAGTCATTAATTAAATTTTGCATCCACAGTCCTTCGGATGTTGCTTTGCACAAGGCAATAAGCTCACTCTCAGTACTGGAGAGAGCAACAGTGGGTTGCTTCCTACTAGACCAGGAAACCACAGATCCAAATACTTTTACACAATAACCAGAGACGCAATTTGCCCAATCAGCGTCAGAGTAGATTTCTATTATATATTTATTATTATTATCCCTATTATAAGTCAAATTTAATTGTGAGGTAGTTATTAAGTATTTTAAAACTCGTATTAAATATTTATAATGTTCGTGTGTGGCTGTGCTTTGAAATTGACTGAAGTAGGATATCGCAAAGCAGATATCTGAACGAGAACCCAACATAAGATACATAAGACAACCCAACAATTGCTGATATTGATTATTCAAATTACGATCTATTCCATTTAAATCACGATGCAATTGTAGTTTGGGTTCAATTGGAGAATGTGTGGGGATACAATCCAAAACACCAAAACATTTGGCAACAGACTCAATTAAAGATTTTTGATTTATTTCCAAAAGTCCATTCTCACGATCATAATTTATGTTTAAACCTAAATATTTATTAATCATTCCCAGGTCTTTACACCTAAATTTTTTGCTAATTTTATTTTTATTGTCTATTATTAAATCATTATTATTGGAGCTGATGATAACATCGTCAACGTAAGTTAGTAAATAAACTATAGAATTTCCTTGTTTATGAATATATAAACAGTCATCAGCTATGCCTGGTTTAAAATCTAATGAAACCAAAAATTCATGGAACATAGTATTCCACACTTAGGTGATTGTTTTAATCCATATATGGATCGGTTTAGTAATAAAACATTTCTATTTTTATCTAAATTACGTTCAATGCCTTCTGGAATTTCTAAGAAAATTTTGTCTTTAATTTTACCATTTAAAAAGGCACTACAAATATCAATTTGATGAATAAAATATTTAAATTTATTACTCAAGGCAAGTAACGCACGAACTGTTGACAGTTTGGCAACTGGAGCATAGACTTCGGTGAAATTAAAACCTTTTTGTTGCTAAAATCTGCGAGCCACTAACCTGGCCTTATACAAAACATTACCAGCAGAATCAGTCTTCTTAGTAAACAGCCATCTACACGTGACTGTTGGATCATCCGTTGGACGTTTGACCACATTCCAAGTTTCATTGGAAGTCAAAGCATCAACTTCATCTTGAATCGCTTTCTTCCAGCGATCAGACTCAGAGGACCTCAACGACTCCTCAAACGTCAACGGGCAATCACTTTCAACAGCATTAGCTATGAAAAAGCAAGAATCTATAACATCACCAAAATCTAGTATATTATTAATTTCTCCATCCAATTCAATACTATCAACATTCGTTTTGTCAACTTCCTTTATTATAGGGTCAGAGTCATCATATTTTGATTTACCTATAGACTCTTCATTGAACTCAACATCTCTGGAGAGATGGATTTTACGTTTAGTCACGTCCAGTAACTTGTAACCTGCTGGCAAATATACCACAAACTTCAATTTATTACTCTTTTTCTCAAATTTATCCGAACTGTGAGCAAAATCCAACATATAAGCATTGCAGCCAAAAACACTCAACTTTTTATAGTCATACTTCTCACGGTGCCATCTTTCATAAGGAATGTAACTTTTATTGGTTGGACACCGATTTAAAATGTAAGCAGCACACAATAAAGCCTCACTCCAGTAAATTTTATCCAGGCTGCTTTCATATATGAGAGTTCTGGCCCTCTCTCCAAGAGTACGATTCATTCGTTCAGCTTTACCGTTTTGCTGAGGACATCCACCAACAGTGGGTTCTATGGAAATTCCTTTCTCAACACAATATGCTTTAAACTGTGAATTTATATATTTGGTACCACGATCGCACCGTAATCTCTTTACATTTGTATTAAATTTATTAGAAACCAATTCGTGATATTCAACAAATTTTGACAATAGCTCAGTTTTGTTGTTCAGCAGATAACAAAACAAAAATTCGAATAATCATCAACGAACGTTAAAAAATATTTCTTTTCATTATACGACACTGGATTTATTATACCACAGACATCAGTATGGACTAATTCCAACGGACTTTTGGTTTTTTGTTCATGTCTGTCGAAAGGTTTTTTATGTTGTTTCCCCATAATACAGGGTTCACAAAATATTTCTCGATTATCAGACATATTAGGAATACGACCTTTATTAGACAACAGCTTGACATCATTATTATTCAAATGTGCAAGTTGCTTATGCCATAACTCTAAAGGATTTTTATTTTTATTTTGTGTCAAATTACATGATTCCGTTACATTATTATAAAAAGTTATTGTATATAAATTTGTTAAATTACTTTTCCCGGTTATAATTATGTTATTAGTTTTGTTACTTATTACATTAACAGACTCTTCCTCAAATACAGACCTACATCCAGCTCTTGCCATACATTTGATTGAGAGAAGATTGGTCGGAAGGTCCTTAGCAAATCTAACATTCTTTAATGTGATATTAATTCCATTTTCAGTTTTTAATTTCACAGTACCAACAGCTGAAACAACAAGTTCAACACCCTTTTTGGCAACCATTATCGACTGAGGTTTTGTCAACATAATATATTCAGCAAATAATGAAATATCATTCACAATATGTGAAGTACATCCTGAATCTAACACAAAAACAATCTGTGGTGGTGCAGAAACTTTCGAAATAAGACCCTGATCAGGTACCAAGAAAGTCAAATCGATTTCAGAACATTCATTATTATTATTATTAAAAACATTATATGACTGTGAATTACTATTTCCATTATCATTACTATTATTATTATTATTATTCCTGTTATTATTCCCTCTGTTTATAGTTCGATTATTATTTTTAGTATAACAATTTCTAGCTATGTGTCCCTGCTTATTACAGAAATGACATCGAATATTATTATTATAATTTTGATTCAAATTCTGATTATTAGACAAACCTGAATAATTATTATTACTAGAATTGTTGTCTTTATTATTATTTGACTGACTACGATTACGCTGATCATTAACATTACTATTCCTAAAACCACCATGATTTCTAAAATTACGGTAATTCGATCTACACCTAAATTTATTGTGATATCGTCCACGTGAATTATAATTCGAACCGAAAAAAGCATTCTCTTCACCAGGAACACTTCCTGATGAAGGTTTTGGATTTAATGCATCAGGAGCGGAAGGCAAGCTTCTCGTCATCTTTTCGAGGTCCAGTTCACGTTGGAAATTAATAACCTTTCCAATCGCAACTTCCCACGATAGATTGTCAGCATCCTGCATCATTATTTTCAGCGGATGGAAATCACTTGGCAACGATCTCATCATAGTTAAAATACATTGTTTTACAGACGTTGTCTCACCCATTTCAGCCAAACGTCGAGTAACAAACTGAAATTCCATCAAGTAATCCTTCGGCTTATCACCAGGCTTGAATCGCATCGAGTACAGCTTGGATCTCAGCTCAATCATCGTCATGTCGTTGTCCCTTCCAGCAAGCTGCACAATTGCCTGAAACATCATTTTTGCCGTATCGTAAGTCTGGATCGCCTCGATAAAGTTGTCAGCAACATTATTAGCAATGTAAAACATCGCCTTCGAATTCAGCTTTTCCCATTCTTCAGTACGATTCCTACCCGATGGAACAGAATTATGTACAACACTATATAAACCTTCTTTTCAAAGCAGCAGATCCATCCCGTATTGCCAAGTACGTCCATTATCTCCGTTGAACGGTTCCAGCATCAATTTCATTTCACGTTCCATTTTCGTTAACAGTCGCACAGCAACCAGCAAAAATCAGCGACGAAAAAATATCACAGGCAGACCACCAAAAAATTACACAAAAATGAACAGGAATGAACTAGACATACCACTTGAGAATACCGTTTACATCAGGATCAAACAAAGAGAATTTAAAATTGAATGACGGTTACTTGGCAAGTTTCTGCAGCACAATTTTGCTCAGACATCACAATGGCAGCCTCTTCAAGTACGATGACTGGGCCCATAACCTGTGAGAAAGTGACGATCACTAATATGAAAGATTTCACATTAGCCGAATAAGAACAACAACCAGCGATGATATTAAACGAACACCATTGAAGAAACACAAATTTTGAAGTCAACACAATAAGTAAAAGATTCAGTTTTAAGATCTCATTTTATTTTATGTTCACGTAACAACATTTGGAGATCAACTAACTAACAGTTGAAATACAAATATACAATCAGCTATAGTGAATGACGTCACAAGCAGCGACCACGTTACGACTAAATATATCGACTATGAGCGAGGTCATGAGGAGCATATTCTCACAGTTTTGGTGTTCCACTGTCTGCAAAAAATGAGTGAAATGCGCACCATATTTCCTCTGTTTGTAAAGATGCAATGGGTATTAGATATACTGCTCGTATAGTGAGGCATGTGAATATAAGAACCCATCTTTTTGATGGTGTTGTTGATGGTGAGATCTGTTATGGTTGTTTGCTTGTTATTATTTTATTGTATGTATAGAATGGGCCGAATATATCGACGCCAGTATGTGTAAATGGGTGATCATTTTTGTTGAGTCTGAAGTCTGGTATGGTTGAAAAAGGTGGTTGTTGGTAGGGTTTGTTTGAATGGATTTTACATTTATAACAATTTTTCCTAATTGTTTGTTGATGATTGGAGTGAAAAAGTTTTTTCTGAATTTTGCGACTGTGTATCTAGTTCCACTATGGTAACCTTTTTCATGTATGTATAGTATAATTAATCTAGTTAAGTATGAGTTTGGGGGTAAGAGGTATGGGGAATAGGTTTGTGTGTGTAATGTATGTGGTGGTAGGTAATTATGTAATCTGAGCATATTGCCGTTATCTAGTTTTATATGGAATTTTTTCAATATTACGTATGGGGGCGGGTTTATTTGTTGTAATTGTTGAAAGATAAGTTTGCAATATTTCTTTTGTTCTGCCTTAATAAAAATGGTTAATATTTGAAAGAATTGGTAGTTTGTGTTGAGATATGATGTTGTATGAGATTTCTGTTGTGCTGTTTTTTGTCGAAATTGTTTTAGTGCTTTTATTATGATTTGGAAGGTCTTAATTAATTTTTGTAGTGAAGAGAATTTAGTAATGTCTTAATTAAATGGTGTCGATATATATGTCATGGTAATTATTTCTTCATGATCTATTGTTTCTTCTCTGTCTAAGTGTGGGTGTATACGTTGTGTTTGTGGTGTACTGTTGATTATTTCTTCGTGGTCTATGTCAGGATTTGTATTATTGTTAGTGACTGTTTCTGATATTTGTTCGTAATGTGGGATTTTGTATGTTTCGGATTGTGTTTGTCTATATTTACGTGTGTATGTGTGGTCATTGTATGTATTGTTTAATATTGTTTCGTTAATGTGAGGTTGAGCGTAGTTGTGTAAGGATTCTGCTATTGTGCAAAAGGCTTGTTTGTGTTGTTCTTGTTTGTATTTCTGACGTTTTGTCTTTTAATGTGTGTAAATCTATTTGTGGCCATAGTGTTTTTCCTTGTGTTAGCCATTCTAGTCCTGTGAACCATTTTGATTGTATTAGGGAAGATAGGTTTGATCCTCTTGATCCTATGTCTGCTGGGTCTTCTTTTGTTGGTACACACTGAAATGTTATGTTTGGAATTGTTATTATTTCTTTAACTCTGTTCTGTGTAAAGGAGGGTAAGATTTTTCTTTGTGTAAGCCATATAAGTACGCATTTGCTGTCAGACCATAAGAAGGATTGTTTATTATTGGGTATGCGTAATGTTTCTCTAAGAAACTTTATGAGTCGTGCTCCTAGTAATGCAGCTATTAGTTCTAATTTTGGTATTGTGTGTGTTTTTGCTGGTGTTAATTTGTATTTGCCTATTAGGAATCTTAGTGTGTGTATGTTGTTTGTTTTGTATCGTAAGTATGCTACTGCAGAATATGCTATGGCAGAAGCGTCTACAAATGTGTGAATTTCTGCTTGTTCTGGTTGAAAGGGTTTTTGAAAAAATTTCCTTTGGAAGCATCTGTCGTTACATTTACTTATGTCTGATATAATGTTTTCTGCAATGGGGATTAGAGAGTTTGGTAATGGTGTGTCCCAGTCTTGTTTGTGATTCCATAAGGTTTGTACGAAAACTTTTGCAGGAACCATTAACGGTGGGAACCATTAATGGTGCGAACCATCCTAATGGATCAAAGATTACTGAGAAGTTGCTGACGAAGGTTCTTTTAGTATGTTGATCTGGTATTTTTATTTTTGGTTGTAGATAGAGTATGTCTTTTGTGTAATCCCATTGAATTCCTAGTATTTTAACGGGTGGTTTTTGAATTGTGTTGTTATTTGTAAAGTATGTTCGTAATTTTGTGTCGTTTGTTGCCCATTGTGCTAGTTCTATGGAGATGTCGTTAAAAGTTTTATTTGATGCATTATATAATTTGACTGCTTGCTCGTGTGTTGAGACTGATGTGATTAAATTGTCTACGTAGAAGTGATTTGTTAGTATGTTGTAAAATTGAGGGTTGGTAGTTTGGAAGTGATAAAGTAAGGTTGCTGCTAATAAGAATGGTGATGCTATAATGCCAAAAGGTACTCTTTTGAATCTGATAATAATGAGGTTGTTGTTTGTTAGTGGTTTGTTTGGGTCTTTTAGCCATAAGAATCTGGTGACATCACGATCTGATGGGTTAAGTTCCAGTTGTAAAAGTGCTTTTCTGATGTCTGCGCTTATTCCTATTGGATTGAGTCAAAATGTTATAAATAATTTTACTAAGTCAGCTAGAAGTTTTAGACCTTTGTGTATGCAATTGTTCATTGAGTGGTTTGATTTTTTAGTTTTGGCTGATCCATCAAAAACTATTCTGATTGGATGTGTGAGTTTTGTTGGGTCTATTAGGCCGTGGTGTGCTAAGTAATGTATTGGTTCTGTTGAATGTTTATTGTTAACGTATTCTATTATGTCATTTTTAAATAGTTCTTGAAAGTATGCATTATATTTTTCAAAAAATTCTGGTGAAGTACGCATTCTTGGGAGTTGACTTTTGAGTCTGCTAAAGGCTAAAGAATAGTTGTCTGGTAGTGGTGGTGGGTATATTTTCCATGGCCATCTGACTTGATATCTACTGTTGACTAATTTTATGTTTTTGTAAAATAGCTCGATTGCTTTTTGTTCTTCTTGTTCCGCTGATAAGTCTGGTGTGATTATTCCTATTGTTTCAAGTTTCCATAAGTTTTCTATATCTAGTGTTCTGGTTGAGTTGATTGTTTTATATTCGTTATTTGTCCCGTTATATGGAATCTGAAGTCTGTTTCTATGAGTTGAATGGATGGAGATAAATGGGTGATTGATTTGATGAATTGCCATATGTATTCATTGCCTATTAGTATGCGTATTTTCAACGTTGTTTTTAAAGTTTGTGCAAAATGTAAGTTTTTATATTCGGGGTAAGTTTGTCTAATATCGTCTATGTTTTGCGTGTCTAGTTTGTTTGATATATTTGCTACTGTTCTAGCTATGAGGTTTGTAAATTTGTGTTTAGTATGTTCTGTTTCAAATGTGACGATATTTGTGTGGAATGTTTGAGATATCTGATTTTGTATGCCAGTTAGTTTTAAGGAGTGTGTTCCTATTATAGGTAACTTGAGGGTTTGATTAGCTATGTTATCAAGTATGTATGTTTTAGTACTACCCGAATTGAAAAACGCGTTAATTGGGTATGTTTGTAATATTTTTGGATTACGTATGATTGTTGAAAATGTAAGAAATTTATTGTTTGTTGATAGTATTGTGAATAATTTCAACTTACTTGGTATTGGTGGTTGTAGTATTGTTTCTTCTGTTGGTTCTGCTGTATTGATGGTTTGTGCTTCTGGTGTCTCTTCAGTCTCTGTAATATGATGATGTTTGTTTTCTTGGTTCTGGTGGGGCTGTAAAGAAGTTATATTATTAATATTATTTTGTTCTAAGTTGATGTTTGTATTTATTTGTTCTTACTTACGTAATGGGAATTTAGTTTGTAGGTCTATTACTCTTTCTAAGTATCTGTTCGCCTCTGCTTTTGTCATTGGGTACGTTGTTCTTGGGCATAGTGCAGAATTGTGAGCATTTGTTTGTTGGCAGTGAAACCATCTACACCGCCTCTGTTTTTGATTGCAATGGTCTGCTGATGCTAAAACTCCGCACTTTGGACACAAGTTGAACTGTCTGAAGTATGATCGTCTGCTTTCAAGTGTATTGTATTTGCTGTTGCAGCAAAGGTAACTCCAGTGTGGTCCTTTGCAAAACATACATCTCTGTTTGGTTGGTATGGCTGGGAAACGATAGAGTTGTTCGGGAATGCTGCTATCTATGTCTGTTTTGTAGTGATAAGCTGGAACAGAGAAATCATCAATATCATTATCTATGTAGTGTTCTGGCGAAGGTTTACCTTGGTCTATATTTGAGAGGAAGTTAGGACTACTTTTAAGTTGTGTTGAATTTTCTGTTGTGTTATTGTTATTGTTAGTAGGTTTGTTGTATTGTGGTCTATTGTATTGTCGTCTACTAAATGTATTGTTTGATTTATCTCTGTAATACGTGTTGTTTTGTTGTTGGTTTTCTTGGGTTTTATGTGTTTCTTTCATTATGTCAGGTTTTTCTGTTAAGTCTCTGGTTTTAATTTCTTGGTAGACAGCTTCTAAGACAGCTCTTGAGTTTGGTTTGGTAATGTTTATTCTATTGGAGTATGAATTTCTCGGAAAGATACGTAATAATGCTGGAAAGGTCAGGTCATCTGTTAGTTCTGGTACAAAGTCATGTATAGTGTCTAGTAGCATGCATGTTTTATCGTATGCATTACGTAAACCTTCTTTGGTATTTTGTGCTAGGGGTATGTTGTTTAGAGTTTGCCATAATTCTGAGTGTAATCTCGATTCATCTCCAAATTCATCGTGTAAGTATTGTAGTCTTCTGAAGTATCCTTGTTCATTGTGTCCTAAAGTTGTTAGTCTTTGTTTAATAGTGTCTGGCATAGCGTCTTCTAGTATTTTGCATTTTTGAGGTGTTATGATGTCTTCTCTTGTGTGTATATATTTTGTAAATGATGTTATAAAGTCTGGGTATGATATACATTTTCCATTGAATTTCTGTAATTTGTATTTTGGTGTTTTAAGTAGGCATGATTGAGTTGAAGTGTTTGATCCAGTGGGTATTTCCCAGACTTTGGGTATATGGAGTATGTTCTTGTGTATTGTTATGTTTTGTAAGTTATTCTGACATTCTTGTTTATCGTTGTCATTTGGTATTTGGTTTGTTGTTGTTTCAGTTGGTTGATTCAAAATATTGTTTATAGGTTGTCTGTTTGGAGTTTGTATGTGCGTATTTGCTATTATAGTACGTCTTTGTATTGTTGTGTTCGTATCTGTGTTAGTGTTTTTTCTTGTGGGTGTTAGGTCAAGTGGTGTTGTTTCATCTGCTGTGTTCCTTGTTTTTGATTTTTTTTGTTTCTATGGTTGGTGTTTGTGGTGCTTGATCGTCTTTGTAGGTCCATTTTGATGATCTTTTCCTTCTAGGAGTTTGTTCAAGTATTGTTGTGGATGTATCTAAGTTATTACTTGGAGGTGTGTTGGGTCTGTCTCGCTCTTCTGATCCCAATCTGTAGTGTCCGGTGGAGCGGGGACTCATCATTTCCTCACTCAATGCTCTGGAGACTGTTCGCTGTCTTTTGCTTGGAGAGTCTGTTATGTTTGTGTCACAATATATTTCTGGTGGTTGTCTGGATTGTATGTATTGTTGAGTGGTCTGTTGTTGTATTTGTCGAGCTGTTTGTAATTGTTCAAATTTGTTGTTAATTTTTGTTAGGTAAATGGTAAATTCTTCCTTAATGTTGTAAATTTTCTGGTAAAATTGTGTGTCTGCATCTGTTGGTAAGTTATCTAAGTCAGTTAAGTGAAATTGTAAGATGCTTAGAAATATTCTTACGTCTGATGGTTGGTACAAGGCGACGTTATAGTTTTTGGCCTGTTGAATTTTTGTCTCTGCTCGTGCCATTGATATTTTGATGTATGTACGTTGTGGGCTTTTGTATGTTTGTGGTGTGATTGGTGTGTTGGTTGTGTAAAGTGTTTGTCTTGGCTGTTGTGATGGTATGATGTTTGGAATAGGTAATATTCCTTGTGTTATTTTTTGTTTGTTGGTAGATGTTAATAAGGCTGCTGCGGTTGGTCTGCATCTTAAAGCTTGTAAATTGTCTGTTGCCGTAATTGTGGAGTATGTGGGTTGGATGTTAGGGTTTGTAATTGTGTGTGTAGTTGTTGTTGGTAAAGTAATGGTAATTGTTTTTGGTAAGTTGAAAGTTTTTGTTTCTTTGTTTGTGCTCGTTATGTTTGGAATGTTGGGATTGGTTTGTTGTGTGGAGGTTTGTTGGTCTGTAATATTTTGTGTTAGTGGTGAGGGATGTTGGCGCGGTTGTTCTAGTAAAAGCAATGGAGACGGGTGTGTATTTTTTGATTCTGTGATTTCTGCATGCGTGTTTGTTCCCTCTGCTGTTTTAAGTTTTTTCTTCCACATTTCGAGATCTGTGAAAGAATTGTTGAGTTAGATATCTGATTGTAATAATGCTGCGCACGTGGATATTGAAATAGTGTTTGTACTATTTTTATTTTCTGATCTCACTTGTCTATATAAAAGTACGTTAACTACGTTTTATGTGTAAGGAATTCAATAAATTATGTATTTGTCTTTACTTACGTCTGTTTTGTTCTTTGGTGTTTGTTGTGAACATGCGTTTTCTGTTTTGTAGAGACACAAGTTTGTATTAAATGAAATTCACGGTATGCACAAATAAATAATAGACACGAATAATAAAACACAAAAAAAAAACTTGAAATATACTACGAGGACCGTTTCTTGCTCTGCTATCATGTAGTGAGATCATTTATATAAGAACGTAGGGTGTGCACGTTCATCTCCATTAGCCAAATGACGTTGTTCGTTATTTCTTGTAACGAACTTGTCCGTGTTGTCTGTGTTTGTGTAAGTTGGTAACGTTTTGGTAGGTCTGTTCTATTGACATCATTGAGTTGATCAATGACGTCATTGAGATAATGATATTGTCCTACATTATCGTTATCGAATCATGTACAACTCCATCGTTCACGATAGTTGAAGACAATCAAATGAAATGTACATTCCATTCAAAAGTTCCTTCCCTTATCAAACTGTACTTTTGATAGAATTCACCTACGAATATTAAAAAAGAATAAATGACGCTATTTAATTTTAAAAACACTTTCATTTTGTAAAATTACTATGCAAATCCCTCCAAATTATTTAATCAATTGACGTATGATATTTGATGTGAGGCATGCAGAACGAGGATCGAATAAGAACTTGAGACTTTATTTTACTACAACATTTATTAGCAGACTGAAATATATTTTAAAAGTAAAATACGAAATGGCGGAGCACAGCATTATCGGTAAGTAAAAGTAGGGGAAGCAATTTGTGAACTGAGTGGAACGTATGACATATATATATATAACGTAGTGATGATGATGATGAAGAAGGAGATAAGGTGGGATTTCCGTTACAACACCCCCCTGAAATTTTACCTTTCGAGTTTTTCATAATCTTGATTGCTGAAAGTAAACGTATTTTTAATTCGCATAAAAAATAAAAAATTATTACGATGATATGATATTTCAAAAAATGATTTTAGTAACTTAGATTTCAAAAAAAATTTTGGTTTGCTGCGTCTCGAAAATGATTTAAACGAATATAATAAGAAATTAAATAACATGCATAATAAGTTTCAAAAAATATATAGATATAAAAATGGTAACATGCAAAAAAATGGTAGATAATATGAATAATATATGAATAAAAGGAATGTATATATATATATATATAGGTAACATACGATTAATACGATTGTGTGCTGAAAATAAATTCACAAACATAAAATACAAAAAAGAAAAGAAATGAAAGGAAAAAAAATATTCGTGTTGTAGGTATCGATTCATTTCAAACGTTACGTTGCATTATCTTATCAAAATTCTATAACAGGTAATGGTTTGAAGGATTAATATACGTTGCTTGCTCATTTTATCGTTTGTGTGCAACTATTGTGTTCGAGGTGGCGTCTAACATGTTTATTTTACGATAAGGCAGGTTGTTGGGCTAATCTTTATTGCGGTCGTGCAATGAGTTTTTATCTTTATTGTATGTATTGCTAAGAATTTGTCTTTCATCAGTCGTGTGGGAATTTTTCGTATTTTTCTCCCACGCTGGTTCTAAGTTGTATGAGGTTTTTATTATTCTTATTCGATTTTAATGTGGTTTTCATTATTGGATTTTTTGAAAGATCGAGCATCTATTTTCAGCAAGAAAATTCTAGTAAATGGCTTTTGTTAAGTACTTATTTGTGATAATTATAGGGTAATTTTTTGGCAAAGTATTTCATGTTTCGACTTCTATATGGACTTGGGACGACTTGTACTTTGGAAGGAAATAATTTTTCTAACTTATATTTTTGAAATAAACAAATTTTAATGTATTATATGTATATATTTGTGTCACTTAATATTTTGACAACAATATCTTCAAATTTGGTACGATATAAAGATTTGGTCAGAACATCCGCTAATTGATTCTCCAAACTTACAGCTCTAAAATATATTATTTTTTCTGCAAGAGCCTCCAAAATTGAGTAGCATTTTATCATAAGGGCTCTCAATTTTTTCTGACTTCCCCCGAGCAAATTTTTTGGGTTAAAATATTGTCATCTATTATATCTACAATTAATTTTTCTCTATAAATTTTGTAATTCATAAATTGTATTACTTTTATGGTATCTAGGGTGTCAAAAACTGCAATGATTTCTGCTGCAGTACTTGAAGAAGCATTGATTGTTTGCTTAGAATAATTCCACTCCACTAAGTCTCCATTAGCAAATATCATAAAACCAGTTATTGACTTACCCTTTTCTAAATTATTAATATTTATGTTTGTGTCATCTACTTGGGGTGCATACGAAGCATCTATATAAGCCTGTATACCATCCCCTTCCGATTTGTATGTTAAATTATAATTTTTGGTAGTATTCATATATCTAAATATTTGTCTTACATAGTTTTTAAGAGTTTCATTAGAATTGTTTTGAAAATGGGAAAAGAAATTTACTGGAAATAATATATCAGGTCTTGTGAGTCTGGCTAAATATAACAGCCCTCCTATCATTGACCTGTACTCAGTATCATCTCTACCATTTTTTATTTTGTCTATTTTTAACCCCGTCTCCATTGGAGTGTTAGTATTTTTCATATCAGAAGTACCAAATTTCTTTATCATTTTATCTATATGCTTATTTTGAGACAGAATTATTGTCTTATTTTCTATATTTCTTTTTATTTCTAATCCCACAAAGAATCTCGGGTCATTTATTATTGTGATCATAAAGGATTTTTGAAGCTCCTCATTTATTTTTTTTAATTGATACCTGTGAATTGGATGCGATTAATATGTCATCCACATAACTTAATAAATATATTTTTTCACCATTATCATCAATTATATATAAACATCTATCACTTTTAATCCTTAAAAATCCCATATCCTTAACTTTCATATCTAACAAGTCATACCAAGATTTGCTTGACATTTTTAGTCCATAAATTGACTTTTTTAATTCTAGTACTTGATTTGTATTAATATTTATACCTTCAGGTTTTCTTACGAAAATAGGCTTTATTATTGGAGAATTTAAGTAAGCAGTTTTAACATCATACTGGATGAGTATTAATTTTTCCTTATTTACCATGGGTAATAACCATCTTATTGTTTCTATAGATGCAACTGGACCATGGGTTTCAGTAAATCCTCTTGCTATGAGTCTAGCTTTTGGTTTTGGATTCCCATATTCATCATATTTGATGGTGAAAATCCATCTTGTGTCTATCAGTTTCTGGCGATCATAGTCCACTATTTCCCAAACCTTCATGTCATCAAGAGAGTTGAATTTGTCATTAATAGCTTTAATCCAATCTTCCCTAAATGGGTTTGTATCAATTTCAGTAAAATTTTTTGGAACATTATCTTCAATATATGTTTTATTGTATTTTATATTAACATTCATTATAATTGGATTAATTATACCTAGATCATACTCATAATTTGCAGTTTTTATCGTGAGGGGTTTATCATTTATTGGTAGAGATTTAATATTTTGCAATTCATTTACTTTCACATCACAAGATATATACGATTTTGTGTCATATGGATCTCTAAGGCAGTATCCTGTATTAGTATAACCCATCATTATATTTTTTTTGACCTATGTGCCAGTTTGCGGTCAATTTTATTTTTTAATTTTGATTTTGCTTTAGTAGCATTTTGTTTCCTTACTTCTATAGGTATAATATGTCTATAGGTAAATGAACCAAAGACTTTTAAATTTTTTAAATTTGGCTTTATTCCATAAAACAATTTGTAGGGTGTTTTATATCCCGCATTTGCTTTGGTTGGTGATCTATTCATTAGATAAGCTGAGGTCACTACAGCATAAGACCAATATTTTATATCAAGATTGGCATCAATGAGCATAGTTCGTACTCTCCTAATTAAAGTTTGATTTTGCTTTTTGGCAACACCATTTAACTCAGGCGAGTACGGCACTACATAATCCATTGTTATTCCAACCTCATTACAATAATTAGTAATTTTTGCATCAGTGTATTCCCTCGCATTATCACACCTTATCGTCCTTATTGGGTAATCCGGGAATTTATTTTTCATTGATATTATATGTAACGTATATTTTCGTCTATTTTAAGAAATGACGAACATATTCGTTCACTCATTTTCGAATACCAAAAAATGTAGATATTTACCAACAAATTTACCTTCCTACAACTCTTCATAAACAGCCACAAAACTATTCGTATTTAATTTTACATAAACAAATATACCTTCTGTATATTTCTGACCTAGTTGTACCTGTCCCTCGAGTACTCGACGAGTCAGCACAACCCTATAATAACAACACCCTACCTCACTCTACCTATCCGACACGTACGTTTTCATACCCTGAACGAGTATATAATCCCTCGATTCAGTGGAATAAGACGCAGTTCCTCGACAGCTACTTCTCAGTACCTGGAACCTCTCTTGTAGAAGTCTCTGGTGAACAGATAGTCTTGCTTGTTGAATTGTGATTTAATATGTCTTATTATTAACGTAGAAATATTAACTGTGTTGTACAGAATATTATTTTATTAAATGTGTAAACTCACTCATGTGTTTGAAATATTATTGAGTCTCATAGTGATGTTAAGGTCCACAATAGTACGTGGATAATAAACTTACAATTATTTTAGAAGTATTACTGCTTTTAAAGTATGTGATATTTCGTGTATGGTGTACTCCCAAAAGAGGTTGTTACCAGGTACAACGCCAACCTCTTTTGGCCGTTACATTATTGGCGCCCAACTGGTCTGCTATTGCGAATCGAACTCTCGCTCTAGTACCTGCTCAACGGAATTGCTGAATTCAAGCTGCTGTTTCAATTCCTCTGGCTCGAAGTACTTTGCTCTAACCTTGAAAACTCTAGTCAAGTACTCAAAGAGAAACGCGTAAGGCGCGCTCTTGAGGAAAGGAAGTAGAGGTTAGCTGCGAGTGGAAAAGAACTAGTTGTGAAAAGAAACCCGAACTTCAAAAACAAACAAGGAACATTTATTATTCAAAAGAAAATACAAAAGGAAATATATACAACGGTTCGGCGAAGTGCGGCGACGGATTCTTCAAGCTCCTGTGCAAACAAAAGAAGAAAAACAAAGTAACAATTAATATTAATTATAATTCGCGTCCCTCCCTTAAATATAAGAAGTGTTAAATAATTATAAGTCGCGAAAAAATTTTTATGAGTGAAACTTGGGAAAACTTATCCGAACCCAATACTACTAAAACTAATTTAAATTGGCTAATCGATGCTAAAAATTTTGAATTAATTAACGTATGTCAAAACTTAAACATCGAAGTCGATAAAAAATATTTTTCTCGAATAAAAACCCAAGAGGATATCCTAGAAAAAATTAAATCCAGTAAGGAAATTCAAAAATTATTAACCCCTGAAAATATAAAAATAATTTTACAAACAACACGAAAAACTCGTGAACAAATTCCCGAATTAGAAAATCCCATAATAAGAAAATATTTTAATCCTCCTTCTACTTCAACCCCATTCTTGGAAAAGTTGGATAATCCCACACCGTTTCCAAGAGTTAAAACTGCTATTAATCTAGTAGATATTACTGAGTGTTTAGAAAAATCTGACGAAGATTTTCTCAGCCCAGAAATTGAAACTAGACTTTTAGAAAATTTAATTCCCCCTTTAGAAAATAAAATGTCAGGAAAGGCTGCTGTGAATATCAGACCTTCCTTATATGCACACACTCCAACTGAAGATATCGTGTCATTTTTAAACGGATTTGAAAATGAGGCGGAATCCTTCAATTGGGATGCAAATATGAAATTCAAAAAAATTAAAATTGCATTTTCAGGTCTTGCCAAGCAAATATTTGAGGATAAAATTCAAAATAATCCCGAATGTAATAATTGGCAAAACACTAAACAAAAAATCGTGGAAGTCTTTACAAGGACCAAACCCCAATTACGCGAAATATTATACGAAAGAAATTACAACGGTGAAGCTGATTTCTCCGCGTATATTATGTTCGTAAAAAGAATTTTAAAACAGATTGAACCCGATATTACGGAAGAAAAAATTATAGAAAAAATTATGCCTAATCTCCCCGAAAAGGAAAGAGTGTTCTTAATAAAAAAAGAACCTAAAACTATTCAGGAACTGGATAAAGCTTTCTCTAAATATCTCGAATTCAAAGATAAAGCATTCGGACATATAGATCCCCTTCTACGTAAAAAAATTGACCAATTAGAAAAAACGATAGAAGAATTGAAATCCGGGAAAACAGAAAAGAAAACCGAAAAAAATGTTAATACAATATCGTCCGACCCGATCTGGAAAGCTGAAATGGAGAAAATGAGCGCTGCAATAGCGAACATTTCGAAATTTCAGGAATCCAGAAAGAATAATAAAAATCCCCAAAATAAAAATAATAATAACGAGCAAAATAATAATAACCAAAATAGTAATAATAATAATAATAATAACTTTAATAATAATAATAATATGAATAATAATAATCAAAATCAAAACCAAAACCAAAATCAGAATCAAAATAGGAATAATAATAATAATTATAATAATAACAATAATAATAATGGTAATAGTAATTGGAACCAGAACCAAAACTGGAACCAAAATAACCAAAATAACAGAAATTGGAATAATAATCAAAATTTCAATCCTAATTATAAAGGAAGAAATTTTAATCCAAATTTCCGGAGAAATAATTTTCCGAGAAATAATAATGGATATTATCCCAATAGGACTCCAAATTGGAACCAAATGGCTCTCCCAAATTGGAACAATGCTCCAGCATTGGGAATTTCATTTAATACTCCCCAAAATCTCCCCTATGTGGCTGCTAATACACAAATGATTGCCCCTCCGGCACCATTAATGGCAGCCCCACAACAAAATTATCTCCCAACATCAAACCCCCAGGCCTGCCAGAATAATTGCTCAAAAAACTAAGTGTCCCCCTTACAGGTGATCTGTCAGCTGTAAGGGATGTCGCGAACAAAGAGTCGAAACTAGTTAACAATGTGAGTAAGGAGAAGTTTCAAAGCAAAGGGTACTGCAGAACCCAATGTAAATTTCACCTTCCATTTGCCATTTATGGTAAACAAATACTTAGCTTAGTCGACCCAGGTTCAGAACAGACACTTATTGATGAAAAAGTTTTAAAGAAAGTCAATTTTACGGAACCAATTCTACCAACTAAAGTAAGATTTCGTGGTGCGGATAGTCAACCTCTTGAGGTCATAGGAGTAACCAATGTGATTTTTTCCATTGATCATTGTATTTACCCACATCCCACCTACGTTGTTCGAAATTTAGTAGAACCGGTCATACTGGGTTACGACTTCTTATCAACCCATAAAGCCAAAATGGACTTTTCGAAAAACAAATTCACTCTGCCGTGTGGTGATGAAGAGCGATGTTTTGACATGCCTGAATGTCACAATTTCCCTATTGAAAAAGAAAATAAGTTAGGTTATATTAAGCCCTTTAAATATTATGCTCCCCAATCTTTTAAAATAGAGGCAAATTCGGTGCTAATTTTAGCAACGCTGCCTGAACACCTGGAGTTTCTATGTGAAACATCCATGGAAGAAAAAAATAATTTCTTTGTAATCGTATCAGAAGACACGATAGCGGCTGTTAATAATAATAACAGACCCCACGTGATCTATAAAGGCGAATACTTAGGAAAATTTGAATTAAGTAGTGCAGTAGAAATTAATTCCTGCCAAATAGAAAAAATAAAAGAAAATACTATTTTTAAGGATAATCGAGGAAATCCCATCCCGATTAATCCAAAATTGTCGCTTGAACAAAAAATAAAAATGTACGAAATAATTAATGAATATAATAATATTTTTACGGGAAAAACAGATGAAGTTTCCATTTGTAAAGTTCCCGAACAAGTTGTCCGAGTAGACGACGAAACTCCACTGCGGTGTAGAAATTTTAAATTCTCACACGCAGAACATGAGGCCCTACACAAACTAGTCGATGACTTAGTAAAAGTAGGTGTCCTAAAAAAACAAAAATCGAAATTTGAATCGCCAATATTTGTAAAAAAGAAACCAGACGGAGTCTATCGAGTATTAGTAGACTACCGAAGAATGAACCAAAGAATAATTATGGATAATAATCGTGTGCCAACAATTGATATTATTTGGCCTTATTTAAGAAATAAAAAATGGTTTACGACAATTGATTTAAACAGTGGATATTTACAGATTCCTCTCACGGAAGAATCTAAACAATACACTGGAATAAACGTGGATGGAATTGGATATGTATTCAATTCTACTCCGATAGGTTTAAGTATATCCCCGTCCATCTTCCAAACTATCATGGATGACATATTCCATGATATATTCTGGAAAAAAATGGTATGTTATTTGGACGACATTTGTATTTTCGGAGAAACTTTCGAAGAGTGTCTTGAAAATACAAGGGAAGTATTAAAAAGATTAAATGAAGTAAATTTAAAAATAAAAACAAAAAAATGCCAATTTGCAATGAACGAAATCGAAATATTAGGACATACGGTCCGATATAACGAATTACGTCCATTAAATAAAAATATAGAGGCAATAAAAAATTTAAATCCCCCTAATACGTTAAAACAATTACGATCATTTTTAGGATCAATAAATTATCATAGGAAATTAATTCCCAATTTAGCTAAAATTACTGCTCCTCTTACTGATTTACTAAGAGGTACAGATAGCAAATCAAATGCAAAAATAAAATTAAATCAAGAACATCTTGAAATATTTGAAAAATTAAAAGAAATTATGATTTCCTAACCTGTATTAGCAATATATGATCCGAAATTAGAAACCTGTGTAGAAGTTGATGCTTCGAAAATCGCATTAGGTGCAGTGCTGCTGCAAACTAATCCCGTTACGAAGCATAAACATCCAGTTGGATATTTCTCTGAAAGAGTCCAACCTGCCCAGTCAAAACTGTGTTCATTTGACTTGGAAATGTTAGCTATTACGAATGCATTAGCTCATTTCCGTGGATACTTACTGGCATTACGCTTCGTAGTATACACGGACCATAAACCTCTGATTTATCATCAGAAATTTAATACTCCAAGCCCAAGATTAATCCGATTAATATCTAAATTAAACGAATATAGTTTCCAAATTAAACATATCGCCGGAAAAAATAATTGTATGGCTGATATGTTATCTCGTCCGCATGATGAACCGGACGAAATCACATTTGAAAAAGGTGAATTTTTAGTAAATAAAAAATATGCTCTTCAAGACGAAGAGAAAAATGTGAATACTGTGTGTAGAATTCACAACGACAATTCTGTCCCATTAAACCCTGTATTCTTTCAGAATCAAAATGCGTGGTACTACCCAAGTAAAACGCCCCAGACATATTATTTTCCCCCTTCCCTTGCATCAACCTTCCCATATTATCCCGTGGTACAAACCACAATCCCACAGAATGAGTTAAATCATTCCGAAAATTGTCCCAACAAAACTACTAACGTAGTTACAAGATCTGCTCTTAAAGAGGCAAACCTCGATAATCAGATCATCCCAAACCCTCCTGTGACCCCAGTTGTCACACAAATGTCAATTCCCGACATCACATTACCCCCCCCCCAACCAGAAGGTCAAACTTCTGAATCCCCCCAAAAAATTGAATTACCTGAAAATTTGAAGACAATGCAGGAAAATGACCCGCATTGGAAAAATGTAATTTCATTATTAAATTATAACGAAATAAAAAAAGATAAAAATAAAATACGAAAATTAAATCGTACTATACAATTATATTTTTGTGACGAAAGTAACGTATTAAAGAAATTACCTAACCCAACCTCATCGTATGATGAAGTGGTTACAGTAATTCCCGAAAAATTAATTCCGGTAGTTCTAAAAAAACTACATGACGATCCGTTGTATGGAGGTCATTTCGGAATAAAGAAAACAAAAAATAAAATAAAAAATCAGTTTTTCTTTAAAAACATGGTACAAAAAATTACGGAATACGTATTATCGTGTCATGAGTGTCAAATGGCACAAAATTCCCCGAAAGAGGCTGGCTACCTCAAACATATTGAAATCGAAAACCCTAAACCGTTCTCACATTTAGAGATCGATTTCATCGGAAAATTTAATACCGAGTATGAACACTCATACGTGCTTGTCGCTGTAGACAAAAGCACAAATTTCTGCACCATACGTCCAACAAAAAACCCAAATGCTCAATGCGTAATTGAGTATTTGAAATTTATTTGTTATACGTATGGCACCCCAGGTAAAATTTCTTGCGACAACGGAGGTCATTTTGCAAATGAAACCGTCCGTAAATTTTGCGAAGAGAATAATATTAAAATTATTTATTCTTCGTTTTATTCCCCCCAATCGCAAGGACTCGTTGAAAAAATCAACGGAGTAATAAAAAAATCATTATCAAAATACGACCATTCAAACGAAAAAGAATGGATCGAAACAATTAATAAAATTATTTTTGCATACAATATAAGCCCAATCGAACACTTAAATAATAAATCTCCATTTTACCTACTTCATGGATTCAACCCAGAAGTACATATACCAGAAATATCAGAAAATAGTAATAATAAAACGACTCGTGAAGAAGAAATTGAAAATCTCCTTCAGACGAGAGAAAAAACGCCGAGCCTAGCAAAGAAAGCATCGGAAAAAAATGCGAAACACTATAATGCACACCACAAGATCGTTGACTTCAAACCTAACGACCTTGTTTTGCTGCGTCAATCAAAAAACGTCGCGAAAAATAAAATGAAATACACCGGACCATATAAAATTGTTAGAAAGGTCACGGATTTAAATTATGCAATTCGTATTAAAACAGACGATAAAACTGCATACGATGAAACAGTTCACGTACGACGATTAATCCCGTATAAATCACGTAATAACGACGAATTAAATAATGAAACAAAAATAGAAGAAGTAGACGAAAACATCGAAAATCCCATCCCAACCCAAATCATACCTAAACCAAGGGGTCGCCCTCGGAAAAAACCAAAGTAACTGTGTGTAAAGTTTATTACCCGTGGTTACTTGGCTTTTTCAAACACGATACCTCCCTTCCCCATTATATTTGATTATGTCTCGTCACTTCAAAATTATCTTTGAAAAAATTTTTTTTTTGAACAACTTAAAATAGTAAAAATGTGAAATTACTCACCAATTGCCCACGTCTCTGCATATCCCTCCAGGAACTCCCCCAATCGGTCTCCGCTGGATGAGCTGCTGCCGGAAGGACTCGAGGCTTCGTTCTCGGGATCCTGACCACCGTCCGAAGAAACACTCCCGTCAGTGGACATACTCTCCGCAATGCTCCGAGTATCCCACGAAAAAGAGTGAATAACCGGCGCAGACAGTAGCCATCCACTGCGATATGAGATGGCCCGGTTATACTCCGTGGCATCATAGTGACGCAGAAGCTGGAATCCAACGGTGGATACGGAGAGGTGCAGGCGCGGCTTGTGATGATCGTTGATGAACCGAACAAAGCGAACCCCAGCGGTGTTAATAAGAAGATCGTTAAGGTAGATATGATCGAGGTGGACATACTCGATGGTTACCCTCTCGTTGGTTTGTTGCGATACGCAGAGCAAACCAACAAGAAGACCAGAGAGTATGCCCAGCCCAGACAGTCCTCTAGTATCCAAATTCCCTCGGAATGTCAGTTTGAGCCCAGACGGCCCAAACTCGACAACCATGGAATGGGGATAGTAGATTCGGAGGTGGAATAGAAGCTTCTTCGTATATTCCTCCGAATCCGGACAACATGTGTACCTAACGAAATGGCTCCAGTAGCCTAAATCTTCCTCTATGACCTCGCCAGGGATCCGCGATGGCTCGAACGTGTTGAGAAAATCGCCACGATCGGACACGGTCGAGACACGGTAAAAAAGTGAGAACAACCGATGAAGTGAAAAGTATAAACGAGGCTCACATAAGCAACTCTGGAACTGTCGAAGTTTCGGAAGAACCTGTTCTCCTAGGAACCAGGTCTCGTTCGCTTCCACAACACCGGTCGACGTAAACATACGGTCATTCATATACACTACGGACATGATGAGGATGACTTAGTAAAGAAAAGGAAAAAGAGAAGAGAAAAACAAACGCACAGAGTAAAAATATGTTTGAACCCGAACTGCACCAACACGTCACTGACACTTAGAAAAAAAATCAGAAAAAAATAAAATACACGAAAAAAAGAGAAAATCGAACAAAATTAATACGGTGTAAGCGGCGAAAGCAAAGTCGGAAAACTGACGAAAAAAATAAAATTAGTAATTTTATATTAGCAATTTGACCGAGATTCATAATTCAGGATATCGGAAAAATTTGTCTCCCCCTTCACCTCCAATCTACGAAAATCAAAACAAATCAGTAATATGCATAATCCATTTTCTCGTAAATAACTTAGACGTTGCATTCTTTCTGTTTCAGAAAATGTATACAAATCTACTTTTCTATTTCGCAATAATTATTTCTTCGACTAGTATTGCGCAAAGAACATCGTCTGACCCATATAGGATTACGACGGCGTCAACTGGCGCTTATTTTCAAGAAATAAGCAATATTTTCGTATATTCGAAATCTGCCCCAATAATTTACTCCATTAAACTAGACTTACATGAATCAGCAGATAAATTATTAGAAACGAATTTCAAACACCGGTTGTGTAATGAAACAACCTGGAAAAATTGCAAATATGCAGAAATGGCGAAACGATTAAAAAATACCATAAAAAATCTGAAAGAACAAAACATTGCGATGATACAAGATTTCTATTCGACACCATCGTCTATTCGAAGCAAACGAAGCGTATTCACCCCGATCAGATCTTTCTTCGGAGATGCGCTACGATTTTGCTGTCGAGTATTAAACTTTAGAGATGGACGAAACTTCTTGGCGAATGAAATCTCGTTGAAAGAAGAATACGATATTATTAAAAATCAAGCTACTAATAGAGCATGCAGCTTAGTAAATACGTCTACTAATCTGCATAGCTTCATTGACCATACAAACAATTTTATGACAAGATTTATCTCGCATACAAATTCTTTTATGGAAAATTCACTAGAAGAACACGAACTTCTAATCTCGCTAAACTATATACAAGGATTCTATGATAATTATCCTAATAAACACGTTAAGACTATCAAATATCCTAACGTCGTGTAAATCTCATATGATCCCATCTTCAATTATCTCAAAGGAAATATTAGAAAAAGATTTAGTTAAAAACTTTCGAAAATTACAAAAATCTAGGTCTCGACCTAGCAATACCCATTAAGGACATTCAAAATTATTATCATGCTGGAACTTGTAAACTGTAACTTCTTTAAAAATACGTTAGAATTAGAAATTAAATTCCCCTAAAACAGTTAGATTCAAAATATGAAATTTACGACTTTATTCCGCTCACATTCAAAAGTCATTCTAATGAATGTGTAGCTGGGATCAAGAACCATCTTTGATAATTCATGAAATCAGAACAAATCTGTACGTTATATTAGTGGAACCAACCTCCATTACTTGTAACTCAGATAAACCATTATGCTTCCTTCCTTCTAATAGAGGAAGTGATAAATTATCGTCTTGTGCAAAGAATTTATTCTTCAAGACCTAAACCATAATCTATTACAATCTTGCTCATTTAAATGCAATCCTAATAATAATCAACATTGGTGCACCCTATTGGTCACACCAAGTTTGCTATGTAAATTTTAACTCCCTCGTAGCAACTAATCTGTTACGAAAAAATCCGAAAAATTAAAAATAAACAATGATTCCCCTGGAACCTTCATTCTGGACGTACCTTGTCACATCCAAATTGAAAATATTGATGAAAATAATAAAAATACTGTAATTATTCCCATAGAAATCCCTTGTCTCTCTGAATCTTTAGAAGAGACTATTAAAATCGAAAACCATTACCACTCTTGTGGACATACTTTTCTGATTCGATAGAACCTTTTGATCTTGCCATTGATCTGGCAACGACAAAGGTCTATAACCCAAATTGGAAAAATTTTGTTCCTCACACTGTTCCTATGAACAATCTAGAGAACAAAATTAAATCCATTAAACTTCAAATATACCCGACCAAACTTCAATGACTACATAACTTTCATTAATGAAATGTTCCTAATATGGTTAAGTGCAATCTCACTTATTTTAATAATTATTGTATATTTAAAATTAACCTGCCACCAAAACTGTGTGAACCTAACAAAAGCACAGCATTGTAAAAATTACGCAAATAATACGATATACTATTATATATATACTGTAAGAAAAATTTGTTACTCATAATTAATATTCGTAAAAATGTTATCTAAGTATATACTCATACTCGCATTATATGACGTAATTTTAAGTATGCAGAATTATCTGGAACTATGTATGTGTTGGATAGACTTTGGGAAAATTTTTTTTCCCTTATTTTTTTTGTTCCCCCCGGAGAATTGTGTAACGTATATTTTCGTCTATTTTAAGAAATGACGAACATATTCGTTCACTCATTTTCGACTACCAAAACTGTAGATATTTACCAACAAATTTACCTTCCTACAACTCTCATAACAGCCACCAAACTATTCGTATTTAATTTTACATAAACAAATATACTTCTGTATATTTATGACCTAGTTGTACCTGTCCCTCGAGTACTCGACGAGTCAGCACACCCTATAATAACAACACCCTACTTCACTTTACCTATCCGACACGTACGTTTTCATACCCTGAACGAGTATATAATCCTCGATTCAGTGTAAGAGCTTTCCTCAACAGCTACTTCTAAGTACCTGGAACCTCTCTTGTAGAAGTCTCTGGTGAACAGATAGTCTTGCTTGTTGAATTGTGATTAATATGTTATTATTAACGTAGAAATTAACTGTTGTACAGAATATTATTTATTAAATGTGTAAACTCACATGTGTTTGAAATATTATTGAGTCTCTAGTATGTTAAGGTCCACAATAGTACGTGGATGATAAACTAATTTTTAGAAGTATTACTGCTTTTAAAGTACGTGATATTTCGTGTATGGTGTACTCCCAAAAGAGGTCGTTACCAGGTACAACCCAACCTCTTTTGGCCGTTACATTATAATATTTTTAAATTAATTTGTTACTTGACTTTTGTTAGCTATAGGCATAACAAAGTATATTTTGAATAATGATCTATGAAGGTTAATATCTATTTTTGATTGGCCACCGAAGGCGGAAACGGACCCATAATATCAGAGGATGCTATTACAATTTTCTTTTCAACTTAGCCCTAATACATTGTGACCTAATCTGAATTTTTGCAATGCAGCATATCTGACAATTTCAAAAATCTTCATCCCTAAAGTTTAGATTTCTGGAATGCCAATTGCCAAGGTTT
>WOFM01000101.1:1321472-1495888 GCA_011428145.1 Ericerus pela | reverse complement strand
AACGAGTGTGTTTACATTTATTGGTCACCTAGAAGGCCAGTTGATTTATAGTCCACAAACTACATTTTTGGGGTCACGGTTTTAATTCATCACTACTAACAATTTGGGAACTAAGCTTGGCTCGCACACACAAACGTCAAATACCAGAATACGCATCTCCTTCTGTAGTTGTGGTGATGATGTGTTACACAGCTATACCCACACTCATGCTCCACACTCTGCTAGCATGATGTGTGAATGATGAAGATTGTAAGTACAGAAACAACGTTTTAAGCTATTACTATATTATTCAGCAAAAGAATACAAGTGAATGACAAAGTTAACTAGAATGTTTAGTTAATCGAAGTGAGATTTCTTCAAGGAAATTAGTGCTGCCAATGGGGTAGCAAAAAAATATATAAGTTTATTGTATTGACAGGTTATATATATATATGAATAAATAAAGTTGTGGAGTGAAGTAGTGTGGGAAACATTTCCCAACAAAAACCATTTAAAAACTGAAATAACATTTCACAAACTGATTTCATTGAATTCAACTATAAGTTAAACTCTCCTCAAATGAAAATAACAACTGAATTAGCAATAAAACTCAAGTACTAGTAGAGGATCAGAAGATCTGACTGGTGTGAGTTCATCATACTTTTTTCTTAGTTTTGTCAAGTCAGCCAAGAACCACAGATAATTTTTAATTGTACCTTTGAGGCAAGATACAGGAAATCTTCCCAAATCCAGTACACAATTGTTGTCTTTGATATGAAGACACAGTCTACTTCCTTGTTCTTTAGTATGAAAAATACAGGGTGAACAGTTATACCTTATGCTTGTCCTTTGATGTAAGAACCCTATGGTTAAGAACACAGATTCTACTGATACAACACATATATATAACACATGAAACTGCATGCTCGTAGTTATTTGACACTGATTTCAATCAAAAAATTATGGTATACCAACCATGGTAGTTACACATCACAAACAAAAACCAAGTGAACTACATATTTTCTCACCATCAGTTTCAAAAACATACCAGAAACCAGACAAACTTGAACTATTGAAACAACCACAGTCTAATTTATTACATATGATTTTGTAAAGACTTACAAAATCCAGCCCAGATACCATACCAAGTTATAAATTTTGATTTTCCTGGATATTTTAATCTAGCATGCATTTGAAGAACAGAAACAGATTTCCCTGTGTTGTTTACTTGAAACCTAACAACTTAAAGTTTGAGAATTAGATAAATTTACACATTTCATATCCTCATAGCCACCTAGCCATACATATTTTTTGTACTCGATAAAAAAACACAAATGTTACACAAAACTAATGTATTAAAAAAAATATATATATACCTTTTCAGTAATAGAAAACAAAATAGGATGTAACATAATGTTCATAAGAACATTTACAAACAAAATAACTTTGTAAAAGGAAACAACATAAATGCTCACATCAGGGAAGCCTAAGCAATAAGAAATGAGAAAACTCTGACAATCATCCAAATCACAGCAATCTGAAATTCAGATGATTTTGAAGTTTTCTGATTGGCTTATACTTTTCACGTCTAGTCCAAGAGAGGAGGATAAATATTGAATTAAATGAAAAACAAATACAAAAAATTAACGTTGTCTTAATAAAAGAAACAAATCATTTTCTGTAGAAAACCTATATTTCAAAATTCAACCATCTTTCTATAGAGTCATGAAAATGAGTAAAATATGAAATCAGTTGCACAAACTATTCATACCTGCTTCTAATAAAAAAACAGCCAAGTTGACAACTATTAAATGCCCAGCTACAAGCAGGTTTGTCTCAGACTAAGCATATAAAATGACTAACTAGAGTTCCAATATAGAATTACAAATTCGACACCTTCCCTCAAACCAGCACTTCAGGTAAAATTACGATAAAATAAATATGCACAATTTTAAAAAATATCCACCAATAATGTTATACAAATTTAATAGTAGTTTTCTAAATTCATCAAATTTGGTTCTGCCAAGACCTTTGGTTAATGCATCAGCAATTTGAATTACTGAGTACTGATCTGCTTCATCAAAATTAATTTATTACTAACATGTTCTTGAACATAATAATACTTGACAACTAAATGTTTTGATTTCTTACGAGATCCATTTGCAAAATGTATACAATTTTTATTATCCTTTTAGTTACATTAAAACGCAAGTCAATCAAAATATTCTTGATAGAAATTACATTGATGGAAGCCTAACTAAGAGCAACAATCTCGCTGTCTGTGGATGAAAAAGTCACGTTTGATTGCTTTCTGTTTCTCCACTGTACCAATCAACTAAGTACAAAAATAAAATATCCGCTAATGGATTTACAAGAATTAGGACAGTTTGCCTAATTGGTATCAACAAAGTGTTAAATAATATTACTACATTCACATCGATGATAAGTTAAACTCAATTCAGCTGTAGTAACAAGATACTTTAGTACTCTTAATAAATATGAATATACGTTATATTGTCTGCCTCATCCTAAAATTGACTGCAATAACTAACCACGTAACATAGGTATGCCAAAACAAAAACTGAGCATAATGTACTGTGGAATACCTTGTCGTGAGAGATATTCACACTAGAAGGTCTTCAACAGTATTTGCGTGTTCTGCCACTTCATACGAATAAGTATGGGAGAGCCAAATCCTCGGCGAACACTGGCGATTTTTGAGCCGGTTCTGAGAGTTTATATACCGAATTTGGCACACGCACACAGACACACATACGTACGTATGTATACGTAATTATGTCATACGTTGCGTCGTTTCCTGTCTCCGTTGAGATGATAAGAAACGACGCAGTGCGTTTGGTACCGAGTCGTGACATTACCGAGATCGTTATCAGGTAATTGATCTTGACTCGTACGATGTATCTTACCTGTACGTACGTACAGGTACGAACATACAAACACATTCGTGTGTATTAGTTTAACGTCATAGAGACGATTATTGCCAGCCTTTGGGCGGCGACTGTCGTCGAGGGGTGCGAGCCCCTAAAACCTCATACGAGTAATGTCCCCACATGTACATTTGGCACCCAACTCCTTGAACTTTTATTTTACATTACAATGTTAGTTACTATTAAAATTCTTGTCTTTTAGATAAAGTTTTTCTTCAATATGTGTATAGACAGGGTTGCACTTAATTACATTAAACTTTGGGGTACTTTATGAATTAATTTTGACTAATTTATATGCATTACATTATTTTTCATGTTACGTTCAATGTGCTAATATAAAAATGATTTTACTTCAACCATGTCATAAGTTTTAAAAGTGTCAGGCAATCTAATTTTGGGGTGGTTAATTTCTCGTTCATTAGAACTACAAATGAGAATATCATCCACATGAATAAGCATGTTAACATTATTTCCCTTACATTTTACATATAGACACTCATCATATTTATTGTTTTTAAAATCTAAGGAATAAATGAACTCACAAAATTTAGTAAAACACGCTTTAGGAGCTTGTTTCAATCCATAGAGTGCTCTGTTCAATTTGAATAGGTACTTTCTTTTCATATCTACATTGTAATTAACACTGTCTGGAATTTCAATAAAGACATCAATTATCAGTATGCCATTTATATCTAGCTGACATATATGAAGACCATAAAAATTAAAAATTGCCAATAAAGTTCTTAGAGTGCTGAATTACTATAGGTGCATAGATTTCACCATAATTGAAAACCTGATCTACTTCAAAACCTCTTGCAACCAACCAAGCTTTATACAACTTAGTACTATCAAAATTATCTTTAACTTTATAAAACCAAGATAAAATTATATTAATCTGAACAGGATAATCAACTACACTTCAAACATTATTAGAATGCAAGGTATCGAGTTCCTTTTGGATTGCAATTTGTTAATCCTTCCAATTTTAAGATGACTGGAGCTTCCAATGGTTTTCAGATCATCTGAAAAAGTTAAATACGCATACTAACAGACTTTATTAGCATCTTCATTACTGATGGTGTTTTCAGCATTATCTACATTTACAAGATAAATTACGTTACATTCAAAAATTTTATTCTCAACACCACCATTATTATGAATCAAATTGATATTAGAATTATCACCACATGCAACAATACCTATTTACATTAATTTTTTTGCTCAAAAACTTTGTCTCATCAAATGTTACATTTCTACTAATTACTAATTTGCCTTTCTTTAAGTCAAGAAGCCTATATCCCTCTGGATTGTAACCTTTGAAAGTCAGAGGAATACTCTTACTATCAAATTTATTCTTGCGCTTTTCTTTTGAAATTAAAGAAGAAGCATTGTATTCAAAAACATGTAATTTTGAAAGATATACATCTCCACTGTACCATATTTTAGCTGGTTTTTGGTTTCAATAATTAACAGTCCTATTAACTAAATATGCAGCACATAAAACTGCTTCAGACCAATACTTTAAATCAAGATCACTGTGCAATAACATAGAACGAGTGGGTTCAATGAATGTACAATTTAACCATTCAACCTGACCATTCATTTGTGGACAGAAAGGAACATCAAGTAAGACAATACCTTTAAGATTACACTATAATTATATTAAACCAGAAATTTATATTTTCTCCTCCATTGTCATATCAAATTTCAGTGATACCACAGTTTAATATATTTCTAACTTTCACTTCAAAGTCATCAAACAATTTAAAAACCTGATCCTTAGGCCCTAAAAGATAAACTGTAACAAAGGAAGTATAACCACCTAGGAATTTTAACATAATATATATTTCTTGTCATTGTAGGATGTAGTCTACATAGGACCACAGACTTGACACATCTATTACAAAAATCAATTTCATAAAATTTCAAAGTTTTTAAGTGTCCTATATGATTCATCCTTTTCACAGACTCAAAATTTGAATGTCCCAATTGTGTGCATGCCATAGATTAGCGTCATTATCATTAATAATGGTTGCCAGAGTTAAATTTTTAACATTACTGTCCGAGGAATTATATTTCAAAAAGCTGACATGATACAATTCATCATCTATTGACCTACCATTTGATATTACTTTACTGTCTTTCTCTCCGAATAACTTTACATTATTATTGCAATCTAAAAACACATTAATTCTGGACTGGCATAACTGTTTGATCAAAAGCAAATTGACTGGGAATTCATTCTAAAAATAATTTGGTTTTTCATTCCACACCTGCTTCAGACCAACAACAAATTGTGGCAATTTTAGTTGCATAGACAAACATATTTTTCTTGTAAACTTTAATACAAATTGACTCTTTGTTAGATATTGATACATCAAGTACCACTATCTACAGTCTGCAGTCGATATTTCACCAAGTTACCAAGTCACCAAGTTTCCTGAGTTTATATTTTTCTCTGTAATTTTGTTCTTACCAATTGCATCAGTTACTTATTCTCCATTTTGGTTTGTATCATCGTAATGGCCATATAAATGTAGAACTTCCTGTCATTAAAAAGTATTTTTATAATGGAAATTTTATATTTCTCAAGAAGTGAATAGTAATTTTAAGAGTCAAACTTAAAAGTATGAATGCGATTAACAAAGCTATCAATAATAGATCCATTTCTACTTCTTAAATATTACAACTCCCTTTAATTTAAATAATAGAGATAACAAAATCCATTTTAATACACTTAAAATAAAAAAGTTATATTTTTAACTAATTTTAATAAGCCTTAAAGCTTATTTTGACCATGTATACATCTGCTTTATCATACATACAATGAGAGATAAAGAGATAGCATACCTTTTTATCATTTTTTCTCTTTCTACACATTACTGCTGGTCAATTTACATTTGGCTTACCAGAAGTGCTCGGTTCCATTACGTTATATATTTCTATGTTCATATATTGTAAATTTATGTTTACTAGTACCAGGTAACACCATTCTTGTCATATTTCTTTAAATTCTTGGTTCCAACCACTCGTATCTATTTGGTGTTTAAATTTCAATAAAAGTCGAGAATTATTGTGACAATTATGTGTGCATCGCCTGAGGGAGATGTTGGGCTTTTGGCAACAGCCTATGCACAATCTTTATAGATGTAATATTTACTGGCCACTACATTGTTGCTGCCATATACTTGGAGATGGCAGTTATAATTTGATCTAAACTTTTGTGAAGTTTAAAGTATTCTTGAAGACTCGCTAACAGAAATGATGACAATTATTCAACATTCTATTACTCATTTAATGCACCACCATTACTGACAAATTCACTTTAAAATTGTTGTTCTACACTCCACCTACACTCACGCACTAACCGTTAGCGCTACTACTTTCGATAATATAAACTAACACCACTTTCAGGTTGTGCGAACAAACACGACTTTTTTTGTCCGTTCACCCGAGAACGCTGAAACTTGTTTCCCACTCAAACTGTAATCTCGTAATGGAGGGAGATCGTACATCTTCCTCAAACTTATAATTTGTACTTCCGATCATTGCATTAAAGTATCTCTAACTAACTTATTCCTTTCTTTGGATTTCAACCTCACTTCATGGTAGGCAGAGCTGTGATTCCTGAATAGTTAGTACAGAGTGATACTTAAGCTTTCAATTTAATTTTTTGCTATAGTATCCAAAAAGTTTAAGGAACTATAAGCTTTTATTTTCGTTAAAAGTTGTTTTCTTTACGAAATATTTTCTAATTCAAGAGTTGTTAACTCAAGTGAATTTTTTTTTTGTTTAATTTTTTCGAAAAGTTCATCGAAAATTATTCGAAGGTTACTTTAATCATATTGACGCCAAATTAAATTAACGCCATTTTGATCATCTTCCGAAAAATACTGGATTGTCTTTTTGCAGCAAGGTGAAACCAAAATCCTTTTTTCGTTGTGGGATTGCAGATTACTTCGGACCTGGATCGTCTGTTACAGCAAGGTGAAACATAGTAAATTCAAAAATCAGAGATCACTAGTGCATCAAACGAAGTCATTGTAATTTTCGAACATCATCATCAAAATTTCGTCGATTGAGTACTGCTGATTTTGTATGCTGCCGAGACTGAAATTTTCTGAGGACGACCTGAAATTAATCCGAGTACTGACCCACGAGAAAATGCTGATTACTCACGAACTCAGCTGGGAGATATTCAACGGAATTCCGCAAGTCACTGGTAATGTAATTTTCGATACTTTCAAATTATATATTTCATTTACTATTGCGGAAAACGATGGGATATATTCAGTGATTTTGTGGGACATTGAGCAAATTTAATTATATATAAAATTAATTAATTTTTTTTTTCTTGAAATTATTTTTCTTCACTCCTTCAAATTCCAAAACGCTTAAATTCAAGAACCCCCTTTAGTTCGGTAAAAATCAAGTGAAATTTCACAGGACGATTAAGCTTAAAAATAAGTTCGAATAAAGCAGGTTACGAATGGTAAGGCTTTGGAAACAAATTTCTAACTGCAGATCAAATTGTGAAGGAACAATAAAAATTAAAGGAAAAGATTACAAAAAATTATTAGATATTTTTCAAAACGAAAAAATAATAGAAGAATTAATTTAGTTGAATTTCCATTCTGGAAAACATTTTCGAGAGAAATTATCTTAGAAACTTTCTCAGTAAATGTTGGTGGAATAATCCATTATAAAAGAGGCATCGAAGTCGCAAAATTTGTGGAAATTACAAAAAATATTTTTAGTATCCAAGCTTTAGATTCGATAGAATCGTTCAGAATTTTTCTTGAAAATTTTGAAAGAGAAAATCCACTTTAAAAACACTTAAAATTACGAAAACCAAAAAAATATATAATATAATAATAATAAGTAAAAAACTTTCAGAGTTGAACAAATTTCATGTTTCAACAATTTATTGTCACAAAAGAAAAAATCCTTTGCCACATTGAGCAAGTTTAATCCTAAAATTTTCATGTCATAAAATTCCTTTGTTTGGAATATCAATGTACAAACTTGAAAACCTATTACAATAAAATATTATAGATAGTATTCAAGGACAATTTTCAATACATCTTTTGTAATAAACAATCACAAGGATTCAAACTTAAACAAGACTTATTCAAGTTTATTTTTGAAATATATTCTCAATTGGAATATTTTTTTTTCTTTTCATACACGAATTATATTACAAAAGATTAATTATTTAAAATAAAACATAATTTTTTTTTCCTATTTTAAAAAAAATAAAATAAAATTTTTTTTGGAAATTAACTTTTTGAAAATTGATTTTTAATTTTTTATTTTTTAATTTTTTTCCAAAATTGAGTTGTCAGAATTAAGTACATTACCAAGTACCCCAGAAAGCATGAATACAGCAAACGAAAGAACCGCTACACCTTCCCCTCAAGGAGGATCAGGATCTGGGAGTACACACCCTCAAGTACATTATGTCATGCCAGCTGATGAAACTATACGTCCAATACAAGGTCCAAGTGGGAAAATATTTGATGGTCAATATTACTTGGATTGGAAATGGATGATAATAGCCTTGATAAGGGGTTCGGGATATTGGGATGTTTTTGGTCCACACCCTGAACTTAAAATTTATATCGAAAATATGGATAATCTACAATACAGACCATCTTCAAATTCTGCTAAAGCTTATTTTAAAAAACAAGAATGTGCAAAAGAATTTATCATGGAACGAATGACATATAATGTATCAAAACAAATTAGAGAATGTAAAACGGTAGACCAAATTTTCGAAAAATTAGATATAACTTATAATTCCAAAACAAAAATAGTTGCAAACATGGCAAAATCAAAATGGACTGCTTTTAGATTTACACCAGGTGGAAATATAAGAGGTTTCTTAAATAAATGGGATATATTAGTACAGGAAGTTCGTGATGCAGGGAAGGAAGTATCTGAAGAAGAAGAATTAGAAAACCTCCAATTGAAATTAGGATAGGAACAAACCATTGCAAAAATGCAATTTGAAAACCTCCCTGAAAATAAAAAAAATTTAGAAGTATTCAAACAGATATTAAAGGAAGACGGTGATCAAAAAATAAGAGATAAACAAATTAAATTACAATATCAATCGTCTAACAAAAAATTTGATAATAATGGAAATAAATTTAAAAATAATAATACGAATTATAATAATAATAAAGATAATAGATGGAACAGAAATAATAATTATAGATGAAATAATAATACAAATGGTAATAATAATGGAAATACAAATAATAACAATTATAGAAATAATAACTCAAGAAATGAAAATAATAATCATAATAATCAAAATAATTATAATAGAAATCAAAATAATAATAAAAATAATGATCAATCACCCAGAAAAAATAATAAAGAAGAAAGATGTTTTATATGTAATCAAACGGGACATTATAAAAGTAAATGCCCCGATTATAAACCAGAAAATAAGGAACAAAATAAGGAAAAACAAAAAAATAAAGATAAAAAAGAGGAAGTGAGACCAATTAAATTGTCATATATGGTAAAAAAAAATATAATAATAATGAAGATTGGCTCTAAAGAAATTAATCAAGGACAACACAAAAAATGAAAATTATGTACATTTAAAAAAAAAATGTTACTTGATGGGGGGGCGGAGGTCCATCTCACATCAAATATTGAGAAATTGATTAACGTAACAAAATTTAAAATTCCAGTAAAATTTCAATGTGCACTTAAAGATACGTATTTATATGCCACACATATGGAGAATATGAGAATATTAGTTGAAAATGAAAATAATATTCAAACAGCAATAGAATTATTAGAAGTACATTATGTACCAGATCTGTCATTGGACATTATGTCCAGGATTAAAGTAACAGAATCTGGAATTTTACATATGGATCAAGGAAAAGAAAAAATACAAACATATTTTATAGAAACAGGAGAAATTTTATTTACATCTTTTAAAATTGATGGAGTTTTTCAAGTAAATTATGATGACATAAACATACCAAAAAAATGTATGCCCGTCACCCAAAACCAAGATGACGATGAATGGGACTCTTTCTCTGTCAAACTAGAAATAGAAGAAGAGGAAGAAGAACCAAATAATAATAATTTAGAAGAAATTAATGAAAATAACAATATTACCACTGAAGAGGATAATAATAATAAAAAAAAAAAAAAATAATGATAATAATATTTCAGACAATTCATTAGAAATAATCCAAAATAATACAAACAACCATAAAAAAATGATTTGGCATAGACGTTTGGGTCACTTAAATGGAAAATACATGAGATACCTACATAAAGTCACAGTAGGAATTCCAAAAACAATTATTTTCAAGTAAGATGATTTTGTAAATTGTGAGATTTGCAAAATAGCTAATAGCCAACGTCTAGGACATAATAATGTTAGAAATAAACCCCAAAGAAGATTAGAAATTGTGTCATCTGACATCATGGGACCATTCACACCTACAATAGCTAATCAAAAATATATACTAACATTTATTGATAATTATAGCAAATATACCTTCGTGATACCTATATCTAATAAAAGTCAGGTATTTACTGAATTTAAAAATATTTTTCTTTCAATGAAAAATAAATTCCCCGAAACACCAATAAGCCAAATAAGATGTGACAATGCAAAAGAATATATGGATCAAAAATTAGTAAAATTTTGTGAAGAAAATGGAGTTCAAATTGAAAATGTGGTTCCTTACTCGCCGGAATTGAATGAGATTGCCGAACGACAGAACCAAACCTTAATGAAAAGAGTAAGAAGTTTACTAATTGATGGTTATCTGGATATCAAATATTGGGCACATGCAATAGCTACAGCCGCATATTTGATAAACAGATCACCAACAAGAGTAAACTTAGAGTACAAAACTCCATACGAAATTTTTTTTGGTAAGAAACCAAACTTAGACAATTTGAAAATTTTTGGATCATTAGTTTATAGACATATTCCGTTAGAAGTTCGACAGCAAAATGCAACTAAGTCAAAAAATAGAAATGAACAAAAAATAGATCCAAAATTTGCACCAAGGGGAGAGAAAGGTATACTCATGGAATATACCACTACCGGATATTGCATAAGAGACCCTTTCTCAAATAAATCTAATATATCTTGCGACGCCAAATTTGATGAAAATAAAAATATATCAAACCTTAAAAATTGTGAACAAGAACTGGTACTTAAACCAGCAAACTTTGTAAAAAATATAGTTAATATAAATACTTTTAACATCACAAAAACTATAGACAATAGATGGATCGAAGACTGTATACCAACATGCTATAAGGATATTAAAAATAATCCGGATGAAAGCTATTGAAGATGAATTCATTTCATTAGAGGAAATGGATGCGTGGGAATATGTGGACTATGATAAATCTTTAAAAACAATTGATACAAAATGGGTTTTTGTAACCAAACCAAATAATGAAGGATACCATCAACCGAAAGCAAGATTGGTTGCGAGGGGTTTTAAGGACAGAACTGAATACGAATTGGGACAAGTATTTGCCCCAGTCGTTCCGATTTGGGTAGTAAGATGGTTCCTATCAATCGTTAATAAATATGATTTGGGAATGGTTCAATACGACGTAAAAACGGCTTATTTAAATTCTCCTGCTATAGTTCCAATATATTTAAAACCCCCAGAAGGATTACTAATGGAGAGTAATAAATTATTAAAACTCAGAAAATCTATTTATGGCCTAAAGACATCATCTAAATCGTGGTATAATTTGATAAACGAATATATTTTAAAAATGAACTTTGAAAGATCAAAAACGGACAAATGTCTATATTTCAAAAAATCAAATGAAAAAATAATTTTAATGATCACATATGTCGACGATATATTAATAGCCTCTAATACCCCCGAATGGATTAAAAACGTAAATGATTCCTTTAACAAAAGATTTACCATGAAAATTATTGATAACCCGAGGTTTTATTTAGAATTTGAAATTATTAGAGATAGAAGAGAAAATACAATAACTTTAATATAGTCACGATACATAGAAAAAATTCTAAAAAAATATAATCAAAATGAATCAAATTTTATAAATACCCCCATAGAAACATCATTAAAAATTGAAGAAGATGAAAATTGTACAGACGATACAGAATATCGCTCAATGATTGGAGCCTTGTTATATCTAGCTAGAATAACAAGACCAGATATTTCATTTGCTGTGAATTTTTTCTCAAGGTTCCAAACAAAATCAAATTCCAAATTAAAAAATCATGTAAGAAGAATATTTAAATATGTAAATACCACAAAAGATTTCTCAATTAAATTCACATCAGATAGTAAAGGCATACATTCATTCGTTGATGCATCTTATGCCCCAGATGTTAAAGATCATGAAATAAAAATATCAAATTTAAATCTGGGAAAATCAATATCAGGATTTTTGATATATTTAAATGGGGATTTAATTAATTGGAACGTGAGAAGACAAACAATCGTAGCTACAAGCTCAACTGCTGCTGAAATTATTGTGGTATTTGATGCTTTAGACGATATACAGGTCACATTCCTTCTACAAAAAGAAATATTCCAAGAAAATGACCCAGTAAGAATTTTCGAAGATAACATTTCAGCTCTCAGAATAATGTCAAGAGGAGCTCAAAAACGAGCAAGGGTCTTAATGATAAAATGTTATGCCATTACACAATCAGTAGAAGACAAAGAAACAGAATTCAAAACTGTAGGTACGAACTCGCAATTAGCAGATATGCTGACAAAAAGTCTCGAAAAACAAAAATTTAGAAACCTAGTCATAAAATCTTAACGACATCAAACCTCTCACAATAATCATATGGAAAATTGTTTATTTTTAAGGGAAGAAATATAGAAACTAAAATCAAGAATCACTGAATACAATAATCCCGCTTTTTGTAATATAGTACATGAAAAATATAATGTTCGAGAAAAGAAAAATCACATGTTCAAACAAAATTAATAATATAATATACTTTTAGGCCAAATAATACTTGTTGAAACAAAATTTATTTTCGTGTAGGTATTCATTGTCATCTCTGCAAATTCAGGTTTTGAATAAACAGAGATCTGAATACAAATCATAAACATGATTTCACTTGTTGAGTTGATATTAGTTTATCACATTTCGGAACACACTCATTCAACAAGTACCAAACAAAATTGAACAAAATTTTTCTCGAACAACTTGAAAGATCGAAAAATATACGAATCAAAATCCGTTAATATAATATATGTCGATAAAATTCTTTTTCCTTTCGAACATACATCGAAATACATATTGTAATCTAGTCATTATTTATTATTAATTTATTTTATGTAATTTATTTTATTTAATCTTTGTTGTTTGGGAAATGAAAGTAAAAGTGTAATAATATTGTAATTCAACATTTTTGTACTCGCGCTAAATTGTGTTCGCTCGTTTTGTTGGATTGTGGGGGGGTGTTGTTCTACACTCCACCTACACTCACTCACTAACCAGTTAGCGCTACTACTTTCGATAATATAAACTAACACCACTTTCAGGTTGTGCGAACAAACACGACTTTTTTCGTCCGTTCACCCGAGAACGCTGAAACTCGTTTCCCACTCAAACTGTAATCTCGTAATGGAGGGAGATCGTACATCTTCATCAAACTTATAATTTGTACTTCCGATCATTGCATTAAAGTATCTCTAACTAACTTATTCCTTTCTTTGGATTTCAACCTCACTTCAAAAATAAAAACACATTTTACAATAAAAATAACCGAGTATAATAAAAATATGATGTTAACACAACATGTGACCTACTTGGAGAAAAAGACTGTGCAACATGGCACAAGTCGTAGTTTAATAATAGCAGAACAAATTATTATTTTTGACAATGTGATTTGTCAATATCTTAACTGTAACGGCCAAAAGAGGTGGTAAAGTACCTATTTAAGACCACTTTCGGGAGTACACCATACACGAAATATCACGTACTTTAAAAGCAGTAATACTTCTAAAATAATTTCAAGTTTATCATCCACGTACTATTGTGGACCTTAACATTATTATGAGACTCAATAATATTTCAAACACATGAGTGAGTTTACACATTTAATAAAATAATATTTTGTACAACATAGTACATATTTCTACGTTAATATTAATACATATTAGATCACAATTCAACAAGCAAGACTATCTGTTCACTAGAGACTTCTACAAGAGAGGTTCCAGGTACTTAGAAGTAGCTGTTGGAGAACTGAACTAAACTGAACAATTATACAACTGAATCGAGGGATTATATACTCGTTCAGGGTATGAAAACGTACGTGTCGGATAGGTAAAGTGAGGTAGGGTGTTGTTATTATAGGGTTGTGCTGACTCGTCGAGTACTCGAGGGACAGGTACAACTAGGTCATAAATATACAGAAGGTATATCTGTATATGTAAAATTAAATACGAATAATTTGGTGGTTGTTTACAAAGAATTATAGGATGATAATTGTTGATAAATATCTACGTTTTTGGTATTCGAAAATGAGTGAACGAATATGTTCGTCATTTCTTAAAATAGACGAAAATATACGTTACACAATTCTCCGGGGGAAACAAAAAAAAATTAGGAAAAAAAAAATTTTCCAAAGTCTATCCAACACATACATATGTCCAGATAATTCTGCATGATTAAAGTTATGTCATATAATGCGAGTATGAGTATATATACTTACGAATATTAATTATGAGTAACAAATTTTTCTTACGTATATATAGGAAGTTAATATATCACATTATTTTGCGTAATTTTATAATGCAGTACTTTTCGTTAAGTTAGTACGGGAGATTAATTTTAAATATATTATAATACACATTAACATAAATGATATTGTAACTAACCATAGTAAGAATATCCCATTAACAAAAGTTAAATAATCATTAAAGTTTTGGTCGGGTATTTGTAGTTCAATGGATTTAATTTTGTTTTCGAGATCGTTAACTGGAACGGTATGAGGAACAAAATTTTTCCATTTGGGGTTATAGACTTTTGTCGTTGCCAGATCAATGGCAAGATCAAATGGTTCTGTAGAATCAGAAAAATATGTCCACAGAAGTGGTAAATGGTTTTCGATTTTGATAGTCTCTTCCAAAGATTCAGAGAGACAGGGGATTTCTATTGGAATAATTACAGTATTTTTATTGTTTTCGTCAATATTCTCAATTTGAATATGACAAGGTACATCCAGAATAAAAGTTCCGGGTGAATTATTATTTATTTTTAGTTTTTCGGATTTTTTCGTAATGGAATTAGTTGCAATAAGGGAATCAAAATTTACGATAGAAAATTTCGTATATCCAATAGGATGCACTAATGTTTAATTATTATTCAGATTACATTTAAATGAGCAGGATTGCAATAAATTTTGATTTAAGTCTTGAAAGAAAAGATTCTTTGCACAGGAAGACAATTTATCACTTCCTCTATTAGAAGGAAGGAAGCATAATGGTTTATCCGAGTTACAATAATGGAGGTTGGTTCCACTAATATAACGTACAGATTTTGTTCTGATTTCGTGAATAATCAGAGATGGTTCTTGATCCCAGCTACACAATTCATTAGAATGACTTTTGAATGTGAGCGGAATAAAGTCGTAAATTTCATATTTAGATTCTAATTGTTTTAGGGGAATTTTAATTTCTAATTCTAACGTATTTTTAAAGAAATTGCAGTTTACAAGTTCAGCATGATAGTAGTTTTGAATATCTTTGATTGGGATTGCTAGGTCAAGGCCTAGATTTTTCGTAATTTCCAACAGTTTTAATATGTCTTTTTCTAATATCTCTTTTGAAATAATTGACGATGGAATCCTATGAGATTTACACGACGTTAGGATATTTGATAATCTCAACGTATTAATAAGGTAGTTATCATAGAATCCTTGTATGTAGTTTAGGGAGATTAGAAGTTCGTGTTCTTCTAATGAATTTTCCATAAAAGAATTTGTATGCGAAATGAATTTTGTCATAAAATTATTTGTATGGTCAATGAAGCTATGCAGATTAGTGGACGTGTTAACTAACGCTGCATGCTCGGTTAACAGTTGGTTTTTAATAATATCATATTCTTCTTTCAACGAGATTTCATTCGCCAAGAAGTTTCGTCCATCTCTAAAATTTAATACTCGACAGAAAAAGCGTAGCGCATCTCCGAAGAATGATCTGATCGGGGTGAATACGCTTCGTTTGCTTCGAATAGACGATGGTGTCGAATAGAAATCTTGTATCATTGGGGTATTTTGTTCTTTCAGATTCGTAATAGCATTTTTTAATCGTTTTGCCATTTCTGCATATTTGCAATTTTTCCAGGTTGTTTCATTGCACAACCGGTGTTTGAAGTTTGTTTCTAATAATTTATCTGCTGATTCATGCAAGTCTAGCTTAATGGAGTAAATTATTGGGGCAGATTTAGAATATACGAAAATATTGCTTATTTCTTGAAAATAAGCGCCAGTTGACGCCGTCGTAATCCTATATGGGTCAGACGATGTTCTTTGCACAATACTAGTCGAAGAAATAATTATTGCGAAATAGAAAAGTAGATTCGTATACATTTTCTGAAACAGAAAGAATGCAACGTCTAAGTTATTTACGAGAAAATGGATTATGCAAATTACTGATTTGTTTTGATATTCGTAGGTTGGGGTAAAGGGGGAGACAAATTTTTCCGATATCCAAGTTATGAATTTCGGTCAAACTGTTAATATAAAGTTACTAATTTTTATTTCTTTCGTCAGTATTCTGTCTTTGCTTTTACCGATTTACGCCATTTTACGTATTATTTTTTCTCTAAGTTTTCGTATATACTTTTTATATTTCCGACTTTTTTCGTATCCGTTTCCCAAGTTTTTGTTTTTGTGCGTGACAGAGTTCCGTGAGGTGCGCGTTTTTGTTCCGTGGATTGTTCAGTTCGATTTCAAAAAAAACAAATTTCATATTTTTCCTCACAATGCCGATCGTGTACCTAAATGACCGTATGTTCAGTTCGCACGGAAAGGTGGATGCTAATGAGACCTGGTTCAAAGGGAATCAGGTTCTCAGCAAGATCCATCTATTCCAGGACTGTCCGTGCCAGAGGAAACAATTTCGGAGGAACTGAGTTACTGGAGTCATTCGGTGCGGTTCGTATGTTGCCCTAAATGTGAAGTTTTTGCCAGACATCTTCTTTTTTCCCTTCGCGTATTCTATCCTCGTGCCATGATGGTTGAGATAGGGTACTCGGGGATCAAGTTAGAGTTTTGCGGCAACCTCGACACTCCAGGGGTGGTCGGCCTGGGGATACTCTCTGGCCTGCTGGTTGGTCTGCTCTGCGTTTCGCAGCAGACAAACACAGAGGTTACAGTAGAGTATATCCATGTCGAACGTACCTACCTCACCGATTTTCTCATAGGTCCAGGCGGAGTTAGTACTGCTCGGTTTCTAAACCAGCATTATAAGCCCCGTCTGGACATCTCGGTCTCCGTATCCGGTTTCCACATGGTTCGACATTACGATGCCGTCGAGGGGAATCGTGCGATGTCGCTCCGTGGAGGATGGTTGCTAACTGATCCCACAGTACATTCGTTTCTGTGGGATACTCCATCAGTTGAAGACAGTGCCTCCACCGTTGATTCCGAAAGAGATCAAAGCGAAGGTTCCTCTTCCTCATCGACTGACAGCAGCAGTACCACCAGCGGGGAGCATCTCGCCGACTTCCTCGAAGGATATGCCGATACCTGGGCCATCGGTGAGTTATTTTACAAATTTTTTTCTAATTTAGATTTTTTCAAAAGAAAAAATTTTTTTCACAACATTATCTCGGTACGCAGATGAGAAAAGAACGGAGAGAAATAATTTCCTAAAATGAAATCAAAACAAAGTGGGGAAGGGAGGGAAATATCGTGATTGAAAAAACTGTGTGACTACGGGTAATACACTTTACACACAGTTACTTTGGTTTTTTCCGAGGGCGACCCCTTGGTTTGGATATGATCTGGGTTGGGATGGGATCTTCACTGTTTTTGTCTACTTTTTCTGTTTTTATTTCATTTCTTATTTCTTCGTTATTACGAGATTTATACGGAATTAATCGTCGTACGTGAACTGTTTCGTCGTACGCAGTTTTATCGTCTGTTCTTATACGAATTGCGTAATTTAAATCCGTGACCTTTCTAACAATTTTATGTGGTCCGGTGTATTTCATTTTATTTTTTGCGACGTTTTTTGATTGACGCAGCAAAACAAGGTCATTAGGTTTGAAGTCAATGATCTTGTGGTGTGCGTTATAGTGTTTCGCATTTTTTTCCGATGCTTTCTTTGCTAAGCTCGGCGTTTTTTCTCTCGTTCGAAGGAGATTTTCAATTTCTTCTTCACGTGTTGTTTTATTGTTATTATTTTCTGGTATTTCTGGTATATGTACTTCTGGGTTGAATCCATGAAGTAGGTAGAATGGAGATTTATTATTTAAGTGTTCGATTGGACTTATATTATATGCGAAAATAATTTTATTTATTGTTTCGATCCATTCTTTTTCGTTTGAATGGTCGTATTTTGATAATGATTTTTTTATTACTCCGTTGATTTTTTCAACGAGTCCTTGCGATTGGGGGGAATAAAACGAGGAGTAAATAATTTTAATATTATTCTCTTCGCAGAATTTACGGACGGTTTCATTTGCAAAATGACCTCCGTTGTCGCAAGAAATCTTACCTGGGGTGCCATACGTATAACAAATAAACTTTAAATACTCAATTACGCATTGAGCATTTGGGTTTTTTGTTGGACGTATGGTGCAGAAATTTGTGCTTTTGTCTACACCGACAAGCACGTACGAGTGTTCATACTCGGAATTAAATTTTCCAATGAAATCAATCTCTAAATGCGAAAACGGTTTAGGGTTTTCGATTTCAATATGTTTGAGGTAGCCAGCCTCTTTTGGGGAATTTTGTGCCATTTGACACTCATGACATGACAATAGATATTCTGTAATTTTTTGTACCATGTTTCTAAAGAAAAACTGGTTTTTTATTTTATTTTTTGTTTTTTTAATTCCGAAATGACCTCCATACAATGGATCGTCATGTAGTTTTTTTAGAACTACCGGAATTAATTTTTCAGGAATTACTGTAACCACTTCATCATACGATGAGGTTGGGTTAGGTAATTTCTCCAACACATTTTTTTCGTCAAGAAAATATAATTGTATTGTACGATTTAATTTTCGTATTTTATTTTTATCTTTTTTAATTTCATTGTAATTTAATAATGAAATAACATTTTTCCAATGCGGGTCATTTTCCTGCATTGCTTTTAAATTTTCGGGCAATTCAATTTTTTGGAGGGGTTCAGAAGTTTGACCTTCTGATTGGGGAGGTGATGTGATGTCAGGATTTGACATTTGCGTGACATCTGGGGTTACAGGAGGGGTTGGGGTGATCTGGTTATCGAGGTTTACCTCTTTAAGGGCAGATCTTGTAACTACATTAGTAGTTTTATTTGGGCAGTTTTCAGAATGTTTTAGTTCATTCTGTGGGATTGTGGTTTGTACCACAGGGTAATATGGGAAGGTTGATGCAAGGGAAGGGGGGAAATAATATGTTTGGGACGTTGTACTTGGATAGTACCACGTATTTTGATTCTGAAAGAATGCAGGATTTAATGGGACAGAATTGTCATTGTGAATTCTACACACAGTATTCACATTTTTTTCTTCATCCTGAAGAGCATATTTTTTATCTACGAGAAATTCACCTTTTTCAAATGTGATTTCGTCCGGTTCATCATGCGGACGAGATAACATATCAGCCATACAATTATTTTTTCCGGCGATATGTTTAATTTGGAAACTATATTCGTTTAATTTAGATATTAATTGAATTAATCTTGGGCTTGGAGTATTAAATTTCTGATGATAAATCAGAGGTTTATGATCCGTGTATACTACGAAGCGTAATGCTAGTAAGTATCCACGGAAATGAGCTAATGCATTCGTAATAGCTAACATTTCCAAGTCAAACAAACACAATTTTGACTGGACAAGTTGGACTCTCTCAGAGAAGTATCCAACTGGATGTTTATGCTTCGTAACGGGATTAGTTTGCAGCAGCACTGCACCTAATGCGATTTTTGAAGCATCAACTTCTACACAAGTTTCCAATTTTGGATCGTATATTGCTAATACAGGTTTGGAAATCATTATTTCTTTTAATTTTTCAAATATTTCAAGATGTTCTTGATTTAATTTTATTTTTGCGTTTGATTTGCTATCTGTTCCTCTTAGTAAGTCAGTAAGAGGAGCAGTAATTTTAGCTAAATTAGGAATTAATTTCCTATGATAATTTATTGATCCTAAAAATGATCGTAATTGTTTTAATGTATTAGGGGGATTTAAATTTTTTATTGCCTCTATATTTTTATTTAATGGACGTAATTCGTTATATTGGACCGTATGTCCTAATATTTCGATTTCGTTCATTGCGAATTGGCATTTTTTTGTTTTATTTTTAAATTTACTTTATTTAATCTTTTTAATACTTCCCTTGTATTTTCAAGACACTCTTCGAAAGTTTCTCCGAAAATACAAATATCGTCCAGGTAACATACCATTTTTTTCCAGAATATATCATGGAATATGTCATCCATGATTGTTTGGAAAATGGACGGGGATATACTTAAACCTATTGGAGTAGAATTGAATACATATCCAATTCCATCCACATTTATTCCAGTGTATTGTTTAGATTCTTCCGTGAGAGGAATCGGTAAATATCCACTGTTTAAATCAATTGTCGTAAACCATTTTTTATTTCTTAAATATGGCCAAATAACATCAATTGTTGGGACACGATTATTGTCCATAATTATTCTTTGGTTCATTCTTCGGTAGTCTACTAATACTCGATAGACTCCGTCTGGTTTCTTTTTTACAAATATTGGGGATTCAAATTTTGATTTTTGTTTTTTTAGGACACCTACTTTTACTAGGTCATCGACCAGTTTATGTAGGGCCTCATGTTCTGCGTGTGAAAATTTAAAATTTCTACACCGCAGTGGGGTTTCGTCGTCTACTCGGACAACTTGTTCGGGTACTTTACAAATGGAAACTTCATCTGTTTTTCCCGTAAAAATATTATTATATTCATTAATTATTTCATACATTTTTATTTTTTGTTCAAGCGACAATTTTGGATTAATCGGGATGGGATTTCCTCGATTATCCTTAAAAATAGTATTTTCTTTTATTCTTTCTATTTGGCTGGAATCAATTTCTACTGCACTACTTAATTCAAATTTTCCTAAGTATTCGCCTTTATAGATCGCGTGAGGTCTGTCATTATGATTAACAGCCTCTATCGTGTCTTCTGATACGATTACAAAGAAATTATTTTTTTCTTCCATGGATGTTTCACACAGAAACTCCAGGTGTTCAGGCAGCGTTGCTAAAATTAGCACCGAATTTGCCTCTATTTTAAAAGTTTGGGGAGCATAATATTTAAAGGGCTTAATATAACCTAACTTATTTTCCTTTTCAATAGGGAAATTGTGACATTCAGGCATGTCAAAACATCGCTCTTCATCACCACACGGTAGAGTGAATTTGTTTTTCGAAAAGTCCATTTTGGCTTTATGGGTTGATAAAAAGTCGTAACCCAGTATGACCGGTTCTACTAAATTTCGAACAACGTAAGTGGGATGTGGGTAAATACAATGATCAATGGAAAAAATCACATTGGTTACTCCTATGACCTCAAGAGGTTGACTATCCGCACCACAAAATCTTACTTTAGTTGGTAGAATTGGTTCTGTAAAATTGACTTTCTTTAAAACTTTTTCATCAATAAGTGTCTGTTCTGAACCTGGATCGACTAAGCTAAGTATTTGTTTACCATAAATGGCAAATGGAAGGTGAAATTTACATTGGGTTCTGCAGTACCCTTTGCTTTGAAACTTCTCCTTACTCACATTGTTAACTAGTTTCGATTCTTTGTTCGCGACATCCCTTACAGCTGACAGATCACCTGTAAGGGGGACACTTAGTTTTTTGAGCAACTATTTTGGCAAGCCTGGGGGTTTGATGTTGGGAGGTAATTTTGTTGTGGAGCTGCCATTAATGGTGCCGGAGGGGCAATCATTTGAGTATTAGCAGCCACATAGGGGAGATTTCAGGGAGTATTAAATGACATTCCAGACCATGCTGGAGCATTGTTCCAATTTGGGAGAGCCATTTGGTTCCAATTTGGAATTCTATTGGGATAATATCCATAATTATTTCTCGGAAAATTATTTCTTCGGAAATTTGGATTAAAATTTCTACCTTTATATATAGGATTGAAATTTTGATTATTATTCCAATTTCTGTTTTGGTTATTTTGGTTCCAGTTTTGATTCTGGTTCCAATTACCATTATTATTATTGTTATTATTATAATTATTATTATTATTTCTATTTTGATTTTGGTTTTGGTTTTGGTTTTGATTTTGGTTTTGGTTATTATTATTATTATTTTGATTATTATTATTTTGTTCGTTATTATTATTTTTATTTTGGGAGTTTTTATTTTTTCTGGATTCCTGTAATTTTGAAATGTTCGCTATTGCAGCGCTCATTTTCTCCATTTCAGCTTTCCAGATTGGATCGGATGATATTAAATTTACATTTTTTTCGGTTTTCTTTTCCGTTTTACCAGATTTTAATTCTTCGATAGTTTTTTCTAATTGGTCTATTTTTTTTCGTAATAGGGGATCTACATGTCCAAATGCTTTATCTTTAAATTCTAGATATTTAGAAAAAGCTTTGTCGAGTTCCTGAATTGTTTTAGGTTCTTTTTTAATGAGAAATACTCTTTCTTTTTTGGGAAGATTGGGCATAATTTTTTCAATAATTTTTTCTTCCGAAATATCAGGTTCAATTTGTTTTAAAATTCTTTTTACGAACATAATATACGCAGAGAAATCAGCTTCTCCATTGTAATTTCTTTCGTATAATATTTCACGTAATTGAGGTTTAGTCCTCGTAAAGACTTCCAAAATTTTTTGTTTTGTATTTTGCCAATTATTGCATTCGGGATTTGCTTGAATTCTATCTTCAAACATTTTTTTAGCGAGACCTGAAAATGCAATTCTTATTTTTTTGAATTTCATATTTGCATCCCAATTGAACGATTCCGCCTCATTTTCAAATCCGATTAAAAATGATACGATATCTTCAGTTGGGGTGTGTCCATATAAGGAAGGTCTGATATTTACTGCAGCCTTTCCTGACATTTTGTTTTCTGTTGGGGGAATTAGATTTTCTAAAAGTCTAGTTTCAATTTCTGGGCTGAGAAAATCTTCGTCAGATTTTTCTAAGCACTCAGTAATATCTACCAGGTTAATAGCAGTTTTAACTCTTGGAAATGGTGTGGGATTATCTAAATTTTCCAAAAGTGGGGTTGAAGTAGTAAGAGGATTAAAATATTTTCTTATTATAGGATTTTCTAATTCGGGAATTTGTTCACGAGTTTTTCGTGTTGTTTGTAAAATTATTTTTATATTTTCAGGGGTTAATAATTTTTGTATCTCCTTACTGGATTTAATTTTTAATAGGATATCCTCTTGGGTTTTTATACGAGAAAAATATTTTTTATCGACTTCGATATTCAAATTTTGACATACATTAATTAATTCAAAATTTTTAGCATCGATTAGCCAATTTAAATTAGTTTTAGTAGTATTGGGTTCGGATAAGTTTTCCCAAGTTTCACTCATAAAAATAAATTTTTTTCGCGACTTATAATTTATTTAACACTTCTTATATTTAAGGGAGGGACGCGAGTTATTATTAATACTAATTATTACTTTGTTTTCTTCTTTTGTTTGAACAGGAGCTTGAAGGATCCGTTGCCGCACCTCGCCGAACTTCGCTGTTGTATATATTCCTTTTCTTTTTGTATAATAAATATTCTTTGTTTGTTTTGAAGTTCGAGTTTCTTTTCTCAACCAGTTCTTTTCCACTCGCAGCTAACCTCTACTTCCTTTCCTCAAGAGCACGCCTTACGCGTTTCTCTTTGAGTACTTGACTAGAGTTTTCAAGGTTAGAGCAAAGTACTTCGAGCCAGAGGAATTGAAACAGCAGTTTGGATTCAGCAATTCCGTTGAGCAGGTACTAGAGCGAGAGTTCGATTCGCAATAGCAGACCAGTTGGGCGCCAATAATGTAACGGCCAAAAGAGGTGGTAAAGTACCTATTTAAGACCACTTTCGGGAGTACACCATACACGAAATATCACGTACTTTAAAAGCAGTAATACTTCTAAAATAATTTCAAGTTTATCATCCACGTACTATTGTGGACCTTAACATTATTATGAGACTCAATAATATTTCAAACACATGAGTGAGTTTACACATTTAATAAAATAATATTTTGTACAACATAGTACATATTTCTACGTTAATATTAATACATATTAGATCACAATTCAACAAGCAAGACTATCTGTTCACTAGAGACTTCTACAAGAGAGGTTCCAGGTACTTAGAAGTAGCTGTTGGAGAACTGAACTAAACTGAACAATTATACAACTGAATCGAGGGATTATATACTCATTCAGGGTATGAAAACGTACGTGTCGGATAGGTAAAGTGTGGTAGGGTGTTGTTATTATAGGGTTGTGCTGACTCGTCGAGTACTCGAGGGACAGGTACAACTAGGTCATAAATATACAGAAGGTATATCTGTATACGTAAAATTAAATACGAATAATTTGGTGGTTGTTTACAAAGAATTATAGGATGATAATTGTTGATAAATATCTACGTTTTTGGTATTCGAAAATGAGTGAACGAATATGTTCGTCATTTCTTAAAATAGACGAAAATATACGTTACATTAACAATTTTATAGTTTTGTAATATACGAGTAATGGTGAACAGATGTAAAATAAAATTATGTCTTTAACACATTTCATTTTATTAATTCCAATACATCGAGAACAAATTTTTCATTATTATTATCAAACAATTTGTAATAGATGAATCAACTGCGCTATAATATAACAGACGGATCAAAAATAATAATCAAAAGAAATACTAAACAAGACAATAAAGTTGAATGCTACATTATGCAGAAAAACATCCAATTTATTTTGAATTATTAGATTGATAAATGTACGATGTATATTACTTATTTATCTACTTTTATAGAGATAATAAGTAACATAAAAAGTCAGAATACTATCTTCATGCTATGAATTGGTATCATTCACAGATCAAAATAACTTATCCAAATACAATGTTCAGAATTTTCATTACCTACAATTAATTCCATCAAGAACTTAAACACTCCTCAAAAAAATGAATTTTATAATAAAGAATAGGATCGTATGAAAATTATCACATTAATCAGTATCACTACCACTGCTCCTTACTAGTTTCTCAGCTGTCACTAAAATTTCCTGATCCCTCCTGGGTGCCTGTATATCTTACAAAATTAGAGGATCCCATCACAAAACAGATCCACATCATTGTTTTGATTTTTTCTTTTTTCCAACTATTCGGCTTTTTCTTTCTTTTTATCATAAGTACGACGAAACATTATTGACAAAATGAAATTAAACTCCATCCAGCATTCCAATACATGCGAATATATCACAGTTAACTGAAAAAAATTTCAAAACTCTAATGCCAGAAAAAGAGTGTTACTTTGGTATTTTTACCTCCTTTTGACATTAACATTTTTACCAGGTATTTATTTGTAGATAACCACAAATAAATACTTACGAACAATAAAAGATAAATTTTTATAAATAAAATATAGTTCCGTATCCACATTTATGATGGACCTTAACTTTCTTTGTTTTGTAAGACTTCAATTAAATTCAACACAGTTACATTTTACACAACATAATATTTTCATTTACAGGTAAGTGAGTCTCTAACACAGACTTAATATTTAACATTTAATAAGGAATACTAAAAATCGAACTGAACAGTCTATTCTTCCTTATATTAGTTTTTATATCCTTCATTCGGATATAGTATAGAAAAGAAATGGTAAATAATAGTCGGATTAGTTCACTATGATTGGTTCTTACCTGAAAGAAAGTGAATTAATGTTTACCTGTTGTGGACAGATATTTTTAGGAAGTTATATGCGAGTGTAATAATGAGGTCAAAGACAATTGTCTTGCATTCAAATGAATTATTTTCATTTAATTAACAGTAAAATTTACTGTTAGTTTTGGTTCAAGAACAAGAAGAAGAGTAAGAAGTGTGAAATTAATTTGGGAAATTAATGAAATTCTTACAAATGTGTAACGTATAACTTGTACATTTAGAAAACGTTTGTATATATTTGTTGGAAAAACAAAATTGTTGAACTGCAGATTCAAACCTACAAGTGAAGCTTACTAATCTCCTATTTACCAACTGAGACACAGTGGCAGTTGCGTGAGTTTATTTGTCGCACAATTAGATAGACATGCATACAAGATACTGATCCATTTTGCAATGGTCTGTCAACACTCAACAGGCACTTCTGAAATCAGTGGCGTTATTATTGCAAAGCACCAAGTCACCATCTTCACAAACAATGTTAAATGTTTGGCTTTAGGCTGTCATCACAACATGCCACCTCTAAGCCTACCACTATCTGGTTCTCCTTTTATCCTGTGGAAAGCTGGTTAAGTTGATCAAAAATTACGCAATCCATTTTTTACATAACACCAAGACTTTGGCTGAGGATGATTGTGACGAAGGAATACTCTGTTGTAGCAAATCTTTTCAGCTTGACTTGTAAAATGACAACAAAAAATATGTAAAATTTTTAATGCCAGAATTCAACTTTGGCAAATGCTGAAAAGAGAACACATCAGAAAGAAACATCAACACAAAACTTTGGTTTATTCGAATACAATTCGATAATTTTTCATTGGACTTCTCCATACAACAGTCCTGGCTGATTTGACTTCACCTCTAGTGATTTTTGCATTTTTAACTTATAGAAATTCTTCTTAGTGGTGACGACAAACTCATTCTTACAAATACGCTACAAAAATAGTATATTACAGAACATAATTTAGCAATGGATGTAGTAATGGTATCCCGGAAATTTTAGGTAATGTGTTTTCAAATACCTTTGCATTATACGTTCGTGAACAACTGAAATTAATCGAGGATAATTATTACATAAGATTTTTCAGGTTCAGACACATTGAAATCGAAATAACTGAAGTTCAAACAGAAAATATAGAAATTCTTGACTTTGGAAAATTAAATTAATTTCAATGAGATTCTCAGCAGATTGTCATATATAAACACTTTAGGTTCAATGATTATTTACCAAAACAATTTTGAAATACTTTTCAACTACTTTGAGGGAGAAAGAATTCAAGATATTTCAATTGACGTAATAAATTTCAACATATTCTAACATTTTATGGTATTGTTACATTAGAATCATTCACCATTACAATTTCAGGTCTATTGAAGTCAGAAAATGATAAAATATCAACCAAATTCACTGAAATTTCCCCAAATTACTATTCAAACTCTGTTCTTTCATTGCCCAAGAATCTAAAGAAATTCAAAAGATGTTTTTCCTAATTCAAAATTATGATTTTTAACATCTAAACTAAAACTTTAAAAACTTAATTTTCATCCTGAAGAGAATAATTTTCAGCTTAAAAACATGATTCTTCACTGAAAAATCATTAAAATTCACCATAAATAACGTAATTTTATTTCCAAAATAAGCTTTACAAACTTGCCTTAAATTGGAAAGCCTAAACAAAGAAAATCATAGTGATTTTTCTTGAAAACTTTTCTTCGTCATCAAGATTCAATTATCCAACTGTCTTTTGAAAACACCGAACAATACAAATTTATTCTGGAACATTCGAACCATCAAATCTTTTTTCCTTGATTAAACAAACTTTAGAATTCTTCCAACAATATCTATGGAAACCAATTTGAGAATAAACAATTCTAGGGAAACAACTGATAACACTGAATATAGAGAAATGATGATTGGAGCATTGCAATATCTTTCACAATTAACTAGACCTGATATATCTTTTGCTGTAAATTCTTTCAAAATTACAAAACAACCATACTGAACAAAAGATATACTATGTTAAAAGAATTTTCTGCTATGTCAATAACACCAAACAATATGTCTTACAGTATCAATTAGGTCAACATATATAAGCTTTTATCGATGCATCCTATGCACCAGAAGTTAAAGACAAAATAACAGATTTAAATAACTTATCTCATGGTAGATCAGTCTCAGGATACTTAATCTTCACCAATGGCGATCTCATTAACTGGTCAGTTCATAGACAATCGATTATAGCAAGCTCATCAACAGTCATCAACAGTAGTGGAAAATACAGCGATATTTGATGCATTAAACAACCTAAAAATTATTTGGCTATTAATGAGGCAAATTTTTAATCAAACAAAACCTGTGCAAATAAATGAAGGTAATGGCCCATATTCACAAACATCACTTTAACCTCTCTTCACTTAAATTTCACTTGAAAAATTTTTTTTGCACAATTTTGCACTTAAAAATATGTGAACGTTGTATCTCTTATGAGAGTTACATTATAAAAGTGAGATGTTACCACACTCTTTAAAACAAAATTGTGCCAAAAGTCAGTTTTAAGTTAAGTTTACATGAAGGTAGGTTAAATTGACATCTGTGAATATGGGCTTTTTCACACAAACCATATGTTCAGGAAGAATTCAAAAACGAGCTAGAGCTCTTATGATTAAATGTTACAAAACCTAAAAAAATTTTTAGGGCAAAATTATAGAATTGATAACAGTTACGTAACTCTCAAAATCAACTCGCAGATATGACAAAATCTGTAGGTAAATCAAAATACAAGTACCTCGTAGAACAAATTCTAAAAACTTCAAACTCCTTCGAATCATCTTAATGTCAAAATATTACATTCTTTTTTAATCCTCTTTGTCTAATACTTTGCTAATTCATCCTTCAAATTCTTTCTTCATCAGTTTTCCAAAACACCATAAATTCGAAAGAATTCACACAGTGCAACATGAAACAAACAAACAAAAAAAAAAAAAAAAGGTTAAAAATTGAATTAACAAAAACAAAATTAAACAGAACTTAATGCATTAAAATCCAAATTACCTGAAAATTAGTATCATGCCTTTTTCATAATACTCTTATTTTCCATACCATCGAACTTCGATCCAAAAACAAAAATAAAGTTAATATTAAATATCGAATATCAATTGTAATGCAATATCGAAATAAATTAAACTTGTACCTATTTTTTTTGTGATGAATTAAACTATTTCTTTCAGTTAAACTGTATTTGTAAAATTATGAACCATCATAATCTTTAATTAATAAAACCACATTGACAAACTGTTTTACAAGTATTACAGTGACATTTGCAACAATATTATTTATTTTGTTTACAAACTTTTTTTATCTTTAATTTTAGGTGTATTCTTTTCACGTTACCAAATCATACAAATTACATATATTGTACACCAATGTTTTTTTTTTTACTTTTTTAAATTGTGTTGGGATACGATTCCCTCACTACCTCACGAACACATAACTGTACATTAACCGACACTGCGTGTAACCAATAACATTTATTCTTTTTACATGTGGCGACACTGATCGCCAGCATAACATTTTTTCCGCCACTGCTCGACGGAGAATGTTCTCCGCTCGTCAGTCGTTGTACTAAAGTCGTAAATAAACCTTTTTTATTGATAAATGTCCGTGCTTCATTTTCGTTGGATGAAAAGATCGAAACTCACCTCAACATGGTAGCCAGAGCTGCGGACCAACGGAAATAAGTACGAAAAGTAAAGTGCGTTCATAATAATTGTGAATTTAATCGAAAAAGTGAAAATTTATGTGTCATGAAAAAGTAAAAGTTCGTATTGTGTAAAACCTCCGCGCAAAGTGGATGGAAAATTAAAAGTTCGAAAGTACAAAGTTCGTGTCCAGTGATCGAAAGAAGCATCCTGGAAGAACCGAAAAGCGGTGTACCAAATGAATAAAGGGTAAAAAATAAAATTGATGAAAACTTCAGTGAAATCGTGGGCACCGAGTAAAACGTCGAAGTCGAGAGTTTGGCGCAAGCAGATCAGGTACGAGAGGACCCTGTGGTTTGGAAAACCGGCTTGCAGAGTCAAAAACGGCTGGCAACTGTTCGTGCTGTGTTCCGGAGAAGAAGTCTAGAGTAAAAAAAGTCGAAAGTCTGAAAGCTGCAGAGTCAGTAGTCGAAGTCAACACCGGAGCAGAGGACCCAGGAACCAGAAAATCACGAAAACCGAGTAAAGATAAGTAAAATTTAGAATAATTAATTAATAATCGGTGTGATTTTTGCCTCAAAATTTAATTAGAAAAGTTTAAAAAATTCGTTAAAGTAAAGTAAAAAGTTCGAAATATTTTCCTGTTGACTCTCAACCAAAATTAGAGGAAAGTCGAAACTTGAAAGATTCATTGGTAACCTTTCAGGCTTTATCTCGTTGGTCGAAATTGGTCGAAATAGGAAAATATTTAGTGAAAAAGACAAACTTTGAACAACAATAGAAAACTATTAAACATCTTTGGTTTTGAGTGACAGTCTATTCCTGTCCGAAATCTGTATAAACCTTTTCAATTTGACAATAGATAACGAATTATTTTCCTTTCAGCTTCAACTTATTGTATTTCTGTTGAATAGTTTTTGCATTGAAAATTAATCTACGTTTTAACCTGTTCAGCAGAATTACCTTTCGATCCGGAACTAGACCAAAAGACTTAGAATATTTCGAATTAAAGACACTTTGGTGGCAAAAGTAAAGAGAACCCTTGAATTAAAGACAGATTGAAAACAACGGCGGAGAGATCGACTCATCGTCAGCGGCAGATTGCGTGAGATTTAATATAAAAAAAGGTTTATTAATTATTAAGATTTATAACATAACATTTTGACTTGCATTCCCGATCGAGCGGTTGAGACCGTGTTTGCATAATCGTGCGGTTAAGACCGTGTTACCCCCTAGAATTAAGCTCTCATGTTTCTGAGGTAGGGAAAATAAGCCCCGAAAATAATTATCGAACAAGATGTCACGATTCGACACAAAGAAAGTTTTCGATGGGAGAAATTATGACGCCTGGAGGACCATGATGGTCTCCACACTTTACGCAGAGGGATTATACCCGATAATGCACGATACAGAAACGGAAGTACTTTTTTTGGGTCTAGAACTAAACAACTTTTTAAACCCCGAGTCTAGTAACGCCAACCCAGCAACCCGAATGACATATTTCCGAAATCAGGAAAAGGGAAAGACACTCATATACCAGGGTCTCAATAACGAACTTATAGAAAGAGTAAAAGATCTGAAAACTATAAACCAAATCTTGAAAGTACTTGACGAGAGATATAAAAGTTGCACTCAGGTCACGTACATAAACGCGAAACAAACTTTCCAAAGACTAAAATTTTATAGTGATGGGAACATGAGAAGTTATCTGGATGTTTTTTCGAGAGCAGCCCAAAAAATAAGGGATTGTGGGAAAAATTTGGACAGACAGGAGGAAATAGAACTTCTAATCTCCTTAAACATGGACTACGATATGACTAGGCTGGAGTTTAATACGCTAAGTCAGGACCAGAAAACAATCGAAACACTCCATGCCATGTTAATCGAGAGATCGGATAGGCTTTATGACGAAAAGAAGTCAAAAAATAATAATAATAAATTCCATAACTTTACAAATAATCAAAAAAACAAAAGATTTCCATATGGAGGAAATTACAACAGATATAACTACACAAATAGAAGTCAAAATTCAGAACAGGGAAACGTAAAACATAATAATAATCAACAGAAAGAAACACCAAATAATAATAATAGTTACAAAAATAAAAAATATGAAAACAGTCAAAATCATAACACTTTGCCAAGTTCAAATACGATAGTCTGTTTTAAGTGCCATGGCAAAGGGCACATAGCCAAAGTATGTCCGTCAAATAAAGAGGGTGCAATACCCCAAAATAAATTGGATGGTCCTGCACAGAATACAAGATACGGACGAAATAACACCAATAATAATAATAACAAAAATAAAAAAGAAAATGACGTTCAATGGTCAATGATGATCAGATACAGAAATCAGGAATCTAATAATAATAATAAATTAATAAATTTAATAACGTCAAATGACACAAAAAAAGAGTCAGATTTGAATTACGTTCCCTTAACCAAAAGAATAATGCTAGACGGTGGAGCTGTTGCTCATGTTATATCAGACCTGTCGAAACTGTCCAACCCAACAATGCTTGAAAAACCAATTGAATTGGAATGCGCCATCCAAGATACTCTCTTAATAGCAACCCATATAGGGACCATGTTCATTAGAGTAGAAAACTCCGAACGTGAACAAAAAGTAATAAGACTAAAAAATGTACACTATGTCCCATCATTGAACGTAGACCTGATGTCAGGAATAAAAATAACCGAAAACAGGGCATTGGGCATAGACCAAAATTTCTCGGCGGCTCATATATACGTCAGAGGAACAAATGAGGTACTCTTCTCAGCCCCAAAATAAAGGGGGTATACATGGTCAAATACGAGATAGTGCCGGAATCCACAGTCAACTTAATAGAGAATGAAGATGAAATAAATAGAATATGTCCTTATAAAAACGAATCAAATAAATTGGCATGTATGCCCAACATAAATTCCCAAGACGAATGGATGGAATACGAAATAGAAGAGGAGATAATTGAGGAAAGTCAGGAGGAAAGTGAGAACAATAGGGAAAATGAAACTAATAATGTCGAGAACAATAATATAACAATAAATCAAAACGATAATAAAAGGAGTAATCAAACCCAAAATAGGGAAATTAACGAGGAGAATGAAGAAACGAACGAGGACATAAATACAATCAATAATAATAACGCAGTAGACTATGAAACTGCAAATAATAACCAAGAATTGACCGAAAGTAAAGGGGATTCAAAAATAGAAAAAAATATGATATGGCACAGAAGATTGGGACATCTTTCGGGAAAAAACTTAAAATTTTTAACCAAAGTATCGAGAGGTATTCCTAATGGAATAACATTCCGAGATGATGAGTTCAGTTTGTGCGAGATATGCGTAAAGGCAAATTCAAAAAGACTAGGGCACAATAGCACAAGAACCCGGCCTGATAGGAAATTGGAACTCATTTCATCGGATACAATGGGCCCCTTTTCACCGGGTATATATGGTGAGAAGTATGTACTGATATTTGTAGACCACGCCACAAAATACACCTTCGTCTCCACCATAGAAAAAAAATCAATGGTGTGTGAGGAATTCAGAAAATTATACATGAAACTCAAATCAAAATTTCCGGACTATCCCATTGCCACACTAAGATGTGACAATGCAAAAGAATATTTAGATTCTCATATGAAAACATTTTGCGAGGAAAACGGCGTAAGTCTCGAGCCTGTGGTCCCGTACTCACCAGAGCTAAATGCAATGGCTGAAAGACAGAACCAAACAATAATGGCTAGAACGAGAGCCATGCTGTTTGACTCCGAATTGGATTTTAAATTTTGGTCACTGGCAGTTCTAACGGCGGTATATGTCATAAATAGGAGCCCAACTAGGGCAAATAAAGAAAACAAAACACCTTTCGAAATGCTGTACGGCACAAAGCCGGACTTATCAAACATGAGAGTTTTCGGGTCTCTGGCCTATAGACATATTCCTATGGAAGTTCGCCAACAACAAGCCACGAAAAATAAAAAGAAGAAAACAAATCCCGAACATCCGAAACTCACACAAAGGGCAGACAAGGGGGTATTTGTGGGATACACAAGTAGTGGTTACTGCATAAGAGACCCAATAAATGACAAATCACATGTAACGTGTGATGTCAGATTCGATGAAATGAGGAACATAATAAACATTGATAGAACTAATAATAACATAACAGAAAAACCCCTAATATTAAACGTATGTAAACAAAGAGACAGGTATTATATAGAAGACCACATCCCTCAAAAATGGGAGGATGTGGAAAACAACCAATTTAAAATAGATTGGCAAAAAGCCATCACAGACGAGATGAAATCAATGTCTGATATGGGTGTGTGGGAGGTCGTTCCCAAGGAAAAAAATGTGAGATTGGTAGATACCAAGTGGTGCTTCACCACAAAACCCGACAACCAAGGCATCCACAAGCCAAAAGCTAGATTGGTTGCAAGGGGTTTTAAGGACCTAACTCATTACTCCTTAACTGAAACGTATGCCCCGGTAATACAGTATTGGCTCATAAGATGGACATTATCCATCACAAATAAATACAACTTAAATATCACACAATTTGACATAAAAACGGCCTTTCTTAATTCCGAAATAAAGTACCCTATATATATATCCAATCCAAAAGGGTGCCAACTAGGGGAAAATAATTGCTTAAGACTGATTAAGTCAATATATGGACTAAAGACGTCTTCTAAAAGCTGGTACGACTTATTAAATTCGACAATAATACAAGCTGGATTTCTTCAATCGAAAATAGACAGATGTCTATACATAAAACAAAATAACAATGGTGCAATGGCACTTCTAATAGTATACGTGGATGACATGTTGTTGGCTAGCAACCACGACGAGTGGACACGGAACTTAATAGATGCTTTTAACAAAAATTTTACATTGAAAATAGAAATGAATCCAACCTTTTTTGTCGGGTTTGAAATAAGTCGAGACACCCCGAGGAAGCAGATAACCTTAACACAACATAGGTATATAGATAAAATTTTACGTAAATTTGGTATGACGGAGTGTAATCCGACAACCACACCTATGGAAACAGGCCTTAAAATAAGTAAGCCAACTAACGGTACGGATGACACCGAATATAGGGCAATGATAGGGAATTTGCTATATGTAGCGAGACTGACCCGCCCGGACATTGCATTCGCCGTCAATTATTTGTCACGTTTTCAAAAATCCTCTAATAGCGAAACAAAAAATTATGTCCGCCGCATTATTAGGTACCTTAAAACAACAAGGGAATTCTCTCTTGTGTTTCACTCTGACCAAACTAAAATTAAAGCATTTGTCGATGCGTCGTATGCACCCGACGTAGACGACTCACCCATAAACATAGAAAACTTGGAGAAAGGGTGCTCCACCACAGGCTATATGATTTTCGCAAACGGAGACTTGTTAAACTGGGCCGTTCACCGGCAAAATCTAGTTGCAACCTCGTCAACTGCAGCTGAATTAATTGCGTTGAATGACGCACTTGACGACATATACGTGATCTGGAGACTCACTGAGAGCGTTTTTTCTGTAACCGACTCAGTGCAGGTGTACGAGGATAATATATCCGCATCACGCATTGCATCTGGGGGAGGCCAGAAACGCTCCAGGTCTTTAGCGATCAAGTGTTACGCAGTTTTGGAAGCATTCCAAAATAAATTGATTACGTTCAACGATATTAGGTCGTCCGATCAAGTTGCAGATATTTTAACGAAGGCACTTGATCGGAAAACGTACCAGAATATCGTCACGAAGATACTCCGAACAAGTCAACCTTTCGGCCAATAGTCTTAATTGACTCAACCCGCAAAATTTTTTTTGTTTTTGGTTTTGGACTGCGGATGGGCGTCGGTCTTTTAGCGCCTATCGTAAACCGAGCGGTCCATATGTCGTTTCACCACTCACTTCACAATTTTTCAATAGGTTCCCCGTCGCTGCTCTGCCTCTCTTATTGGCATCAGCATTCCCTAATATATACCATTGATTCCAACAATAGCAAATTTATATGAAAATACACAATTAATTATAAGGATATATACATATATACATAATAATATTATCTCCATACAGCTGACGATGAGGAGACATTGATCTCTCCGACGTGTTTTTTTTATATATAAACGTTAAGTCGAAAAATCACACAATATTTATAAGATGTGACATTAGAACATAAGGTTCAACATATACCTCATGTTAATATTTACACGATTTATTTAAGATATGAACGCATAAACATTTATTAGACAATAACATACTAGTCAACGACACACAAATTTTTTAATAATTCGAATTTCCTTTTACCATTTTAATAGCAACTTTATGTGACAATTACATGTAATAATTTTGACTGCTTTTGCTTATTTATTTTTTAGATTTTTTGTTTGATACATGCAATATGTAACACCTATTCGTTTATATGTTCGTTCGTCCGTTTTGAATCGCAGGGGGGTGTTGGGATACGATTCCCTCACTACCTCACGAACACATAACTGTACATTAACCGACACTGCGTGTAACCAATAACATTTATTCTTTTTACATGTGGCGACACTGATCGCCAGCATAACATTTTTGCCGCCACTGCTCGACGGAGAATGTTCTCCGCTCGTCAGTCGTTGTACTAAAGTCGTAAATAAACCTTTTTTATTGATAAATGTCCGTGCTTCATTTTCGTTGGATGAAAAGATCGAAACTCACCTCAACAAATTGTTATAATATATATACGTATAGTTTATAAGGAGTTCAGAGGGGTGTTGGACACAATCCATGTAACTCTGGTAATCTCGTTATACGTTTGGTATCACTAACCACGGATATGTACATTTATAATACTTTACACCTTTGCACACTGTTGTGAATAAGTGGGGACTCTGCCTTTTCAACCCACACAACTTTATGCAATTCATTACTACTTTCATTTGCCTTATTAAACTTGTCTCGTTATATCTTTTTGTGATTTATTGCATGGAAATACAATCCACAGTTCACCAACGTTCTCACAGAATCTCATTCCAAACAGAATTTCAGCAACATGAAACAAATGTGCAATTGAGCTGAAATTTCTCTGAAACATTCGCATATTAATAGAATACCTAATTGATTGAAATCGTACATTTGGTTTAACAGGTACTTGTTAAATTCCATTTGGATCCTGTGATTAGATGACACGGATTCAATCTTGTTTGTGGGATACTGATAAGTTAAAATAAAAATATTACGTAGGATATTCTCAACCGACGTATTTTAATTTAAATCAAATAACCGCAAATAAAATAAAATGAATCCTTTGCAATTTCTCATAATTCATCGTCTACATTTTTTTATTCATTATTCTTAAGGCTACTGATAACAAAAAGTGAAAAAATACGAAACTTATCAAATCTGAAAATGTATCTCCCAACGAAATCCGTACTCCCTAAATGTACAGCTAGAAAAGTTGCTGCAGATTCTTATACAGAACTATCAAAAGTTTGGAGGTCTGTAGTTTGTATAATATACTGCCCAAATACATTTCTGTACGGACAGAAAGATCAACCCAATAGCTTTCTATAAAGTAAGCTGGAGAAACCTACAAAATATTAAAGATTCTGTAGATTCTCTAGTCACCCAAACAAACTTGATGTAAAATTCACAAAAAATCAAATAACATAAGATGCCAATGGTGCCTCATCTCTAATCACCTTCATGAGTGTTTCAATTAAACTATTTCAGCACTTTTTAATTTGGCAGATAGTTTTGTGAGATTCTGATGGGACGTTGTGCTACATTAAAGAGGACATGAATGGCGTAAGTAGCTGAAAATAACGTAAAGTTTTAGTGAAATAGCTCCCCTGATCTGTATAAATTCGTTGGAGGGAAAAAAAAAAAAAAAAAGAAAGAAAGAAAGAAAAGAAAAAAGAAATTTAGCCAGGAATGAATTTTTTTCCCATAAAATGTTTTACATTATATTTTTATTATAGAGCGACGGTGAACTTATTTTAAGTCTAACCTTTTAAAATTTTGATTTTCATAGATCTTTCAATAGGAACGAAGAACGCCCTGGCCTTTAGAACGTATTCATAAAAATGACGGGTGTCGTCAAAATAGCCAATCTGGATTTCCTAGTACCTTCGTACAAAACACCAATAAATTTACATATTAAATGGTGAATATATCTTTTCACTAAGAGTACAAAGTGTTACATTCCCCGGAGTTTATTAGTCAACGGAAAGACGAAAAATTTTAGAGGAAAAAGCCAGACTTTATGTGAAAAGTTGAAAGCCAAAGCCAAAACCAAAAGCTCTACGTTTACAGACTTTTTTTATTCACCATTTTATTAGTAGAAATAAAATTTTAAGAATAATATTTTTTCAATTTTCAAAATTACAAATTTTCTCTAAGCCAATTTCGTAAAAATTTCAAATAAGTTATGAAACAGCTGAAAGCTAAAAAGTGATAGGCTATTTCAATTGGCTTTCAAACTGCGACGTTCACTACGATGTTTATTACGCAAATGGCGGATGCCAAAGTGTAACGCGATTATAAATAAAACACATTTCGTTGTTTTTCGACGTACGTTTCAATATTAATCTTCAAAAACACGAATGAGCAAACAAAGTCCGCCTGTGCACTTGGTTCGTCATAAATTTCTGATAATTTTGGTAATTTTTTCTCAAGTCATGCTCGAATATATATACGTGCGAAAAAAAAAAAGTGAAGCTGGAACTTGCTTAGAGAAATAGATTTTCATTCTACTTCGTGGCTTGATAAGTTGACTTCGGTTCTCGACATAAAGCTGAAATTCTGAAAGGGTTAAACGAATTAAACTGCGATTACAAAATGGAGTGTTGCCTACTCGTACCTACAGGGTTCTCAACTATAATGGTTACAGCTTACGAAGCCATCCAAACGCCACGCACACGCCTTTCCGCGAGTCGCAATCGAGTTAATTGGGGGCTGGAAGGAACGCGGACAAAAGAAACGACCAGCAACGAGTAACGGCGCGTGGCAGGACTTGCAAAACTACCGCCAACTTACCTGCTCTGCCGCCGCTGCTGCACTATATCTCGCTGGCCCCTGCTACTCTTACTCTTAATCGAGTTGAAAGTCGAAATTGGTTAGAGGCGAGTAAGGAAACTAGCAAGTCGAATTCTCTGCGTAAGATGCGGCTTCGACCTCAAATCAGACAGTTTGCTGCGCAAGTGGTAAAGTTTTTACGTTCCGTCGGCCTAACGACGATAGAATTTTCACAACTTTACGCGACCGTTGCCAAGTTGTCACGACGAACTACCGCCTGGACGAAATACAATTTTGGAGAGAAAGAATTTTCAGACGATTATCGATTCGTCTGCACGATGAAAAATATACGAAAATTGGCGAACAAACACGGAGGAAGAAAATCCGCGTCTCAGGCGACTGCTACTCGGCGGAGGACCCTTCAATCAACCGGTCAGTTTCCAAGAATTACTTTCAGGCAGCACCGAGGTCGCAGCTAAGAATAAGCGCGATACCAAAATTACAACAATGTCGGAGAGAGTAGACGCGTTGATTTTTGCCTACGTTGGGTCAATCAGACCGCAGCTAGTTTCACAAGTCGCGTAGATAAAAGTGGACGACTGAAACGAAAACGTGAAAGATGATTGTTGGACGAGGACGTGGATGACAGATACGTTAATACTACAACGGCAAATGCGACTCGTCATTTTGTACGCAGAAAAAGTGAAGCCGACGGCCGCCATCTTTGAATTGGGCATAAATACCACGTAAATACACGGGGGAAATGGGATTTCCAATTCAAATTCCATTCTTTACCGGGTCCGATGATTTACTTCGGTTTCGGGTATATTATACTACAATATTAAAGATAGACGCGATGAAGTAGATTTAGAGCGAAAATAATTTTCATTATAAATGATAAAAATGTGAAATTTATAATCTCGTCGCGATCATTTTTACTCGCTACGATCAACGTAAAGGCGAAGAAAACGGAAATTCCCCTAAATTCGATAGACATGCGCCGAACTACGAGCAACGAAAGAAACCGAATGTTGACGAACGGACAAACAAACAAGTTGTTTTCGTTGTTGTTGTTGTTGTTGTTGTTTTTTACTTTTACTTTACAATTTTTTTTTGATTGCGCCGGCACAAGTTGCGGGTTGGTCTTCTGGCACAAGCCTAAGCGCCTCGGTTCGTATACGATAAACCTAAAACGAAAATAAATGCAATTCGCCGCAAATAAAATACGATAATGGATACGAAGACGCTACTCCATCCATCTATTTACACGATGATTACGACCAATTGGCGGCTGGCTTCACTTTACTCTCGAGAGTTCGATATCTAGGGCCGCGAATCTGCGATCACGAACCGAATTGATACGTGCGATGAGAGTAGTCGATAGCCTACGCGTTTTGAATGGGGGTTGTATCAATCGCTATCGCTATTAATAAAATTATCAATTACCAATTACTAATTAAGTTTAAGGGTGGCAACCCCAGCCGCAAAGAGGACGACGGCGAACATCTACAGGTTTATTTTGGGACACCACGGTGGGCGATTTCGCTGTTCCGAGACGACGCGTCTAACTGAAGATCGCAAACAACGCGAACGTTGCGAATTAAATAGCTTTCCTCGGTGTCGCGGCCAATAAAATAAACCTCGTCGTCCGTAGTACTACGTACGTTGAATCGTTGACGAACGTCGAATAGCCGACGCAGCCACGAACAAACGAATCTGACCCAACGTTTTTTCAATGAACGGACGAGGATAATAAACACGGCGACGAGCTGCAGACTGTCATATAATTGGGGCGGGGGAAACAAAAACGAAAAAACGAAAAAACGCAAAAAAGTACAACCGCATCTGACGGCATTCTCTTCAAAAATAAAAGTCGGTGTAGAGATGAAAATAAGAACACACGAAAACGTCGGTACCATTAAGTTACAAACTGTAATAAGAATTTACATTTTCGAGTTAGGTTCGTAGTTGCAAGTGCGCGAGTTATAAAATAAATGATAATTATTATTAATTTGAGGGAAGGGGGGCGGGCGGCGCGAAATGAAAAGACATAAAACCGAGACTCGAACGTAGCCGCGTTAAAATGGTTACAATATACGCGCGGTTCTGACAATTTTTCATTTTTTTTTAATTTTTTTTTTTTGGTACAAGAATGTGGCCGAGATGAGTAAATTGTCCGATACCGTCGGTAAGTAAACGAGGCCGCCGATATTAACGTGTAATCGTACTACAACCGTAGAAATATAAAGTGGAAAGAAATCGGTTCGACTGAGCGCCGACGACCGACCCAAACGGAAAACCTCGCTTTCGTACGAACGTAAACAAAACGTATTAATGATTATTAATTAGTACGCGTTTCACAGCTGGCCGCAGTTTTGGACGACGATTTTCTTGCTCGTTTTGCCGCTTTGCGTACCGTACGATTCGATCTTCTTGACCACGTCCAGACCTTCGATGACGGTTCCGAATACGACGTGCTTGTTGTCCAACCAGGTGGTCTTCACCGTCGTCACGAAGAACTGACTGCCGTTGGTATTGGGGCCGGCGTTCGCCATCGACAGGGTACCTGTACGCACATCGACCACAAAACGACGCTCATTAGTGTCGCCCAGCCAAGTGGGCGAACGACGAAACGTGTAAACGATAAGCGGGCGGTGGCGACGAAAGGGCGAAGGCGAAGGCGAAAGCGGAAAGCGAAAAACGAAGGCCGAATTAAGGGGGGGGGGCGGGGCGGTGTGAGGACAACTTACCGGGTCCGGTGTGTTTCAGCGTGAAGTTTTCATCTTCGAATTTGTTGCCGTAGATGGATTTGCCGCCGGTGCCGTTGTGGTTGGTGAAGTCGCCGCCCTGACACATGAAGTTCGGAATGACCCTGTGGAAGGTGCTACCGCGGTAACCGAAACCTTTTTCGCCGGTGCACAGGGCGCGGAAATTTTCGGCCGTTCTCGGAACGACGTCGCTTCTCAACTGTCGACGACAAACAGACATATAAAGAAAAATGAGGCGGGGGCGGTTGAAAAACAAACAAACGAAACGAACGTCAAAAGAACAAAATCGACGAGGAGGGAAATATCGGCAACGAAAACGTAAGACGAGGCTAGTACTAGAATCGCGTGCGAAACGAACGAACATGCGACTGCGAAGTGACGAATGCCGGCGATTAGAGTGTGTGGCTGGGCAGCGGTCACACAACCGGCTATCCGGCGCAGCAATCGCGACAAACGTCGACCGGAGGGGTAGGGGTGGGGGTGGGGCACAGCACAGCGACCGCTGTCGGGTCGACGCGCGCGAGACGAGTCTGTCGCGAGCCTGACCCGTATTCAAAAACGATTACGTCATTAACGAAAGTGACTCGAGACGTATCCATCTCGAATTATAGGGATAAGATACGGACACGACTGACGAAGCGAAACGACGGAAGAATTACTAAAGTGATCGTTCTCGTATTCGGACCCGATTCACGGTTGCGACTTGTCAGCCATCGGTGATCGCATTCTGGTTATTCGTACGTTGACGAATAACGATAGCGTACGACAATTGCGGCGACGTTCGTCGTAAGTGTTCGCCGACTACCATTGACCGGTACGCGGCACACGTATTGCTGCTCAACACCGAAGGCTAACCGGCCGATGCCGAATCACGCCACACGGCGAACAGCGGCGAACCGTTCGCTGTTCGCCGCACCTCGCAGTTTACGGCGACGGCGAGAACGTACGTGTACACCGAATATTTCGAAAATGTAGCGTTTCGTCGCATCGCGATAACTCGCTTCGGCCGGACGACGAATACGACCGCATTTCTACGGTACTACGTATTCGAGCGATAGATAAAGAGGGTGTGCGTGTATATAAAACAAAATACGGACGAACGAGCGGCGAATAACGTGGCAGGGCGGGTTAAATCGGTACTCGTGGTATTAGTAAAAAGAGTGAACGCGTAAAATGTACAGAAACACTCACTTCCATTACGATACGTCCGAGCGGCGTATCATCGGCCGACATGTCGAAAAACACTCTGGGCAGCGACATTTTCGATTTGTATCGCGAAAAAGTGAAGGAAACGGTGGCGAAATCGCTCAAATACTTGACTCGTGTGGCGCAGGCGGAAGTGCGAAGGCTGAAAAATGTGCCGGCATAGAACATAACGGCAACGAATACCAACGGTCAGTACACGAAAGAATGGTGATCGGTGATTGGTGATTGAGGTAGCGGGAAGTGACGGCACAGTACTCACAGTGAAAAGCAGCAGCGCAACGCGTTCGCAGTGCAGTGGACGTCGTCTCGCTAGTTCGGAACGGGCTGGTCGCCTTGCGGTCGCGGAGATACAAACACACTGTAAGGGTGACGGGTGACGAGTGACGCAGTAGCGGCGGCAGAGAGGCGCAAGAGAGCCGCACGACGGGACGCGACGTACATTGGCTGGAGGCGAACAACGCGACTACGTCGTGAACACGCGGCCAGCGGCAAATACGAAACACTTCGTCTGCCCATTCGGTCGAACAACGCACCGCCATTGGCTCGTTGTCGCTCACGTCGCCACACTCCGTCACCAATCACATCGGCTCTTTCGAGCGAACGCTCGTCGACCAATGAAAACGCGTACTGCTTACCCGAAATTCGGTGCGATACTCATTTATAACATCCTCCGAAAAATTCTTCCTTCCACGAAGAGATGGGCAAAATCACAAATTTTTTCACTCCATACGCGATTCTCAAGGCCTACAGATACAAATCCGGCAATACGCCATTTTGTGTTGTAACGGAAATCCCACCTTCTCTCTTTCTTCATTATCATCACTATCACATTATATATATATATATATATATATATATATATATATGTCACACGTACACTCTCATCACGAAGTGCTTCCCCTACTATTCTCAAACCGATAACGCTGTTGCTTCGCCATTTCGTATTTCTTTTGTGAAATGTATTTTAGTCCGCAATAAAATGTCGTTAAAGTAAAAAGTCTCAAGTTCTTTCGATCCTCGTTCTGTACGCCTCACATCATGGTAGCCATCGCTGTGGTAGAACTTTGAGGAGAGACTTGAAAAATCCTGAATTGATGGATAAATAATTTTTTGAATTAATTTACTGTTGTGCGAAAAAATTTTCAAGTTTTCTGATGAGTAATACACGAAGTATTTACCGTGTTTTTTTCGAGAAGTTTAAACTCAAATTTTAATTTATTTTCAATTTTTGAAAAATTCAAAATTAAATCGAAAATTAGAAGCTGAAGTTCCAGACTTAATAACGGCAAATCCTGGAAGTCATCGAACGCTAAATCCAGTAAGGACCACCAAAGAGATTGTGAGAACAGCCAAAGGAAACCTGCTCCCATCATCGAGGATTCACCGTAGATCCATACATCAAAGACCCAAATTTTTCGGCCAACTCAAAACACAATTCAAGCAGGAAGTACAGCGGTAGTCAGCGGAGCATTGAAAACAGAAATCATTCGTCAACACAACACAAATATTAAGGTAAAAATTTTTTTTTGTAAAGGTAATATTTGTTGAAGTTAATTATTTTTCGTGTTTGTGCAATTATTGTATTTGAACTGAGGCAAGAAGAGTAAAAAACCTAGTAATCGTTTATGTCCCCTACAATAAATTTGTTTGAAGGAAAAATTGGAGAGTATAATATTGAAAAGGAGGATTTAAAGGAATTAATAAAAAAGTTTGAAGGTGAAAAAAGTAATTTATATAAAAATTGAAACTTATAATTTACCATATGTTAAATATTTCACGGGAGAGATAATATTGGAATCATTTGTAGTAGACATATCCGGAAGAATCGAAGATATTAGCAGTTTAAAATATATTAAAATTTTAGAATCGTCAGTAAATTATTTTTCAAACAGAATTTATAGTTCTGAAAAATCAAAGGATAAATTTATGAACAGATTCTTTAATTAATTAAATAATAAAAACTGGATAATAACGAAATAAATAAAAAAGAGAATAGAGAAAAGGAACTAGAAAAAACAAATAAAAAAGAGGACAATTTAATAAAACAAATTGAAAAAGGGTCAATAGAGAATAAAAAATATATAGCTATAGTTAATAGTGAAAATAGTGTGTTAGGTTTTAAAAAAATCGAAGAAAATATGGCATCCCCAAATGAAATTAAACCCATACAAGCACCCTTGGGAAAAGTATTCAATGGGAAATATTACTTAGATTGGCGTAGGATGATTATTTCAGCCATAAGGGGAGCTGGATACTATGATATTTTCGGAGAACACAAATTTTTACAATCATATATTAATCACATAGATGATCTAAATTTCAGACCCGACAGGGATATGATGAATTATTGCAAAATGCAAGATAATGCTAAAGCATTTGTATTGGAAAGAGTGTCAATTGAAATTACTAAGCAAATAAGGGACTGTAATACTGCAATTTTAATGTTAAAAAAATTAGATAATATTTATGGCACTAAAACTTCGGTCACAGCTAATATGGCGAAGGCAAAGTGGATGGAATTTAGATTTCAACCCGGAGGAAATATGAAAGGTTTTTTAAAAAAGTGGGATGAATTAGTAACCGACGTAAGAGACAGTGGTAAAGAAGTTACTGAAGCAGGAGAATTGGAAAATTTGCAATTAGCTTTATGCTACGAGCAGGCAATTGCATAAATGCAATTCGAAAATTTACCTCAAAATGAAAAAAATATAGATAACTTTAAGAGAATATTGAGAGAGGACTCTGACTAAAAATTTAGGGATCAGACCTTAAAAAAGCAGAATAGTAATAATAATAATCAATCAAATAATAATTTTAGAAATAATGAAAATAACAATAGATATAATTATAGGGGAAGATATAATAATTATAGAGGTAGGAATAACTATAGAGGTAATGGCAATGGTCATAATGGTTAGAGAAATGGTAATAGAAATAATTTTAGTAATAATGGTAATAGTAATGGTAATGGTAATGAAATAAACCAAAAACAAAATAATAATACGAATAATAATGGGAATAATAATAATGGAAATTATAGAGGAAATAATTATAGGGGTAACTCGAATTATAGAGGTAATAACTATAGACGAAATGGTATAAATTACAATCAAAATAATACGAAATGTTACAAATGTGGGCAATTTGGGCACATAGCACAAAATTATGGTAATAATAATCCACAACTAAATAATAATAATGATAATTCTAATAACACTCAAGGAAATTATCCCCCAAAAACGAATGTAAATCAACCTAATAATAACAAAAAGGATAATGCGGAACAGCAAGTGAAAATGTCTTGCATGATCAAAAAATTCAATCAAAATAATAACGAATGGTTGAATGAATTAATTAATAATAATAAATATTATAATAATGAAAATTATACAATGTTGAACCACAAAGCAATTTTGGACGGGGCTGCAGAGGTACAACTAACGTCTGATTTTAATAAATTAGTAGATGTTAAAAAATTTGTAACTCCAATAAAATTGCAATGTGCGGGAAAAAATACTTTTTTATACGCCACTCATACACGTAGGATGGTGATTAAAGTCGAAAATCTTAATAAAATTCTGTGAGAATAATAGCAAATTATATTATACGTCGACTTATTATTCTCGCACATCATATGTTGTGGTAACACTGTTTTGTTATTATTTGTAATCTGTGATTTTTGTGTTTGAAACCCAACTGTGATTATATGTTTTGTATGCCTTCTCATCGCTCATCAACCGTCGTAACATTAACATGTCCGCTGTTATTATGTGGAATGAAATTCGTGAAATAGTGAATATTTAGTGTCTTATTTATGTGTTCGTAATGTGTGTGTCTAGTCTTTGCTCAATGTCTTCGTTAGTTTAGGTTTCATCGTCGTATTTTTGTGTAGTTCGATCCGTTGGCAGTTCCTATTTTCTCACAGGTTATGGGCCCAGTTACCTGGATGTCAATGTGGTCGCCATTGTTCTGAGTCTTCAAAGTTGTGCTGTCAAATCCTGATCGTCACTCCCAAGTAGTACCATGCCTTCTAATTTATTTTTCATTGTTTGATATGTTCGCTTCTCGATGTTCCTGTGATCTTGTTCGAGTTGAATCGTTGGTTCACATATCTGATAGTTGCTGAAATTGCTGATTTGCGGTGCAACTGATCGTCGTTACCTGTTGTCGAGATGGACGTGAGAAAGCAGAATACGATTGAGCCGTTCAATGGGCAGAATGGCCGAATGTGGAAGTTTAGGATGGAGCTGCTGTTGGCGAAGGAATGGTTAAGTAATATAATTGTTGATTCTTTGCCTACTGTTCATAATAGGGGAGATGCCTGGTCCAAGGAGAACGCCAAAGCTATGTTCCTGATCGCAAACAACGTGACCGATGAATACTTGGAGATGCTTCAGACTTACACCACCGCAAAGGAGATGTTCAACGTGCTGACGAATCTGATTGACAACGGCAACGACCAGGCGCTGATGGATTTACGAGGTGAATTGTACACAAAATGGTATGTTTCTGGTTCTGATTAGCAGAAGTATCTGCTTGATTTTCGTACTCGTTGTAGACGATTAACCGAATTGGGAGACCTGACAACCACAAAACAATTTATATTGGTATTGCTGCGATCGCTGCCTGCAGAGTTTCGTCCGATCAAAGTGGTGATAGAGGATGCAGAAGTCGTCACCTGGGATGGTGTGTTTATGAAGCTAAACAACTTCCAGCATGAACTATCTTCTGATAGTAAATCGACGGTGAGAGGTAACTCTCTGAATCCTGCATCTCAAAAACCTTCATCAGTGGTTGTCACTGGTGAAGAGAACGTGTTTTTTGGGAATCATAACAATGTCGGATGAAATTCTGGTAATAATAATAGTAATAATAATCGTGGTTTCAATCGAGGTAGAAACAATAATCACAATAATAATAATTTTTATAATTCATCTTCCAATAATGAAGGTCGTAACTATAATAATAATCACAATTCTAACTCACAAAGCAACAATAATAATAATTTTAATGGAAATGGTCGTAGTTCTGGTAATGACAATGGACATTCGAATATTAAATGTCACTTTTGTAATAAGATCGGACATATAGCACAAAATTGCTATGTTAAAAATCGAAATAATAATAACGATAATTGTAGTAGTAATAGTAATAATGGAAATCGTTCTAATGACCATGTTACCAATAATAATAATAATAATAGGAGCTCTGCACAGATGTGCAATGACAATTTTAATAATAATGACGATTGCTCAGAAGTGGGTTATAGTTTCACAGTAAATAATAATAGCAATAATAAAATTGATGATTCCTGTAATGCGAAGGAAGATACGAATTTAATACCTCGAACCACATTCGTAGTAGACAGTGGATGCACAATTCACATAATTAACGATATAAGCTTGTTCAGTGACTACATAGACTTGATTAAACCCCATAGTATCTGTGTTGCGAAGATAGGAGTCTTGCTTTCCGTCATGTCTGTTGGTACGGTAAAATTGAAATTGCTGAATGGAATCATAATTGAACTGAAAAACGTAAGGTATGCTTGGGAGCTGCCGCAGAATCTGCTTTCGGTAAAACAAATGAGCAAGTCGGGTTTCGATACCTTGTTTAAAGAGGAATCTGTCGATGTCATCCAACGCTGCAGTGGAAAAATAGTGACCACTGGTGTTAGCGTGAATTCAGATCTCTACACGATTGATTTTTTAAAAATGTCAGGTCAATTGTGTAATCTGACGTTGGAGGATGAGTCAAGCCCACTGACTGTGTGGCATAGACGACTTGCTCATCTGAATGTGAACGATGTTAAGTTGTTGTCAAACAGAGGTTTAATACCGAACGTTGACTCCAACCGTAGATTATTATGCGAGCCCTGTGTGATGGGGAAGCAGAGACAAAAACCATTTCTCAGGCATGAACAAAAAACTAGTAAGCCTCTGGAATTGGTACATACCGATCTCTGTGGTCCTATAAATCCTCCTGCATATAAAAGAGCAAAGTATTTTATGACCTTTATAGATGATTATTCCAACTTTTGTTGTGTTAACCTCCTGACGAGTAAGACGGAAGCGTTTTCTAAATTTAGGGAATATAATGAAATGGTCGCGAATGTAAAGAGACTTCGATGTGATCACGGCACAGAATACTTGAACACAACCTTCCAGTCATATTGTACTGAGAAAGGAATCATAGTCGAACCTACTGTTGGCGGCTGTCCTCAGCAAAATGGAAAAGCTGAAAGGATGAACAGGATGCTATGTGAGAGGGCAAGGACACTGTTATTTGAGAGTGGTCTTGGTAAGATATTTTGGTTGGAAGCCATATTGTGCTCTGCCTATATCGTGAACAGATGCCCCACAAATAAGGATATTGTCCCTTTTGAAAGGTGGTTCAACGAACAATATGACTATAAAAAATTAAAAACGTTTGGATGCAACGCATATATGTTGGCATTCAAACATGACTCTAATAAGTTTAAAAATAAGAGTGAAAAGTTGATTATGGTAGGTTACTCTCCATGTGGTTATAGATTGTTAGATATAAATGCGAAGGAAGTACGTCTGTCACGGGATGTTGAGTTTTTTGAAAGTAAAATAGGTAGTACTAATATAAATAGATATACGAAAGATGATGATATTTTTACAGAGGTCACAGAATCAAATTTGGAAAATATTGAAGTTGATGGTGACTTGAATTTGGATTGTCTTCCGCAGGAAACGACTGAACGTGATGAAATAGCAAGCAATATATATCTTGCTGAGGATGGCGTCCCTTTGACGTTTGAGGAGGCGAATGCTGCACCAGACAGTCTGATGTGGAGGGAGACAATTTCTTCCGAAATAAGTGCCCTGAATTCCAATCAGACTTGGCAGGTGACCAAACATCCAAAGGAAGCCCCCACCATCACGTGTTGTTGGATTTTTAATAAAAAATATGATGTTAATAATGAAGTTTTATATAAGGCCAGATTAGTTGCCAGAGGATGTCAACAGAAGAAAGGCTTCAATTTTAATGAAGTGTATGTGCCGGTGGCGAAACTTTCGACTGTCAGGACCTTCTTGGCTGTGAGTAATAAATTAAAATTTCATATTGAACAAATTGATATATGTAGTGCCTTCCTGAATGGAATTCTCTCGGAAGATGTGTACCTTGAAATACCCGAAGGGATAGAAATTAAAACTAATAGACATGATAATGTTTTAAAATTAAATAGGTCTATCTACGGTCTAAAGCAGTCGCCCAAGGTGTGGAACAAATTGTTCAACGAGTTCCTTGTTGCTCTTGGCTTTGTGCAGAGTACGGCGGATGACTGTTTATATATATATAAAAATAAAAATGACGGTACTGTAGTCTATTTACTCACGTACGTTGACGACGTCCTAATTAGCTCAAATAATAAAACACAAATTACATTTTTTTTAAAAGAAATTAATAAAAGATTTAAAGTGTAAGGATCTAGGAAAGGTCAAAAAATATCTAGGTTTAAATATTAATCACAATCGTGAAGATGGCATACTGGAGATTGAGTAGAGGAGTCTCATTGAGTCTGTTGCTAGGCGTTTTGGCATTGAAAATTGGGCACCAACATATACACCCATTGACCCCAAACTCCAGTTGGACAGGGATCTCAATGCGTGTGATAGTGTACTTAACAACAACTATCAACAGCTCGTGGGATGCCTAATGTATCTGATGCTAGGATCACGGCCCGATATTTGCTTTGCAATATCGTATTTCAGCCAATTCTCCAGTTATGCCACTGACGAACATCACAAGTACCTATTAAGAGTCCTTAAATATTTAGTTACCACAAAGAATAAAAAATTAATATTTTCAAACGAATGTGATAAAAACGGCATTATTTTAGAAACTTATTCTGATGCCGATTGGGGTAACTGTGTCACCACAAGACGGTCTATCTCTGGTTACTGTGTCTTTGTTTATGGGTCACTGGTGTCCTGGTCCAGCAAGAAGCAGCCAACTGTAGCTCTATCTAGCACTGAAAGTGAGTTGATTGCAATATGCGATGCTACCACTGAGTCGATCTGGTTGAAGTATCTGTTAAGTGACTTTTGCATTCAGATTAATGACAGAGCTGTAATTTACGAAGATAACCAGAGTTGTCTGGCTCTTCTGCACTCTGGAAAGTGGAATACTTGCAGATCCAAACATATAGATGTAAAGTACCGTTTTGTGTGCAATCACGTAGATATAGATTTTAAGTATTCGTACGTACCGACTTTGCGGCAGTTGGGGGATGTTTTCACGAAGGGCTGCCCGAAGCCCAAATTTGATATGTTTTGTAAACTGTTAAAATTAATGTAACTTTTTGTATATGTTTACCATTTGTGTTATTTTTTTTTTGTGTTGTAATTCTTTTCGTGTTATTGTTAACTTTTGTCATTTTTTGTTTTAATAACTTTGTTAATTTAGAAAATTTGTTTATCAGTATTTGACATAACCGTATAATTATAATTTGAGGAGGCGTGTGAGAATAATAGCAAATTATATTATACGTCGACTTATTATTCTCGCACATCATTTGTTGTGGTAACACTGTTTTGTTATTATTTGTAATCTGTGATTTTTGTGTTTGAAACCGAACTGTGATTATATGTTTTATATGCCTTCTCGTCGCTCATCAACCGTCGTAACATTAACATGTCCGCTGTTATTATGTGGAATAAAATTCAAATAGTAATAGGAATGCTCAAAATATAATATGTACCCCAGTCACTCAGAATATAGACGATGAATTGGATGATTTTACAGTAGAACTAGAAATTCAAGATGATGATACGAATACTGAATCACCTCAGGGGGTGAAAATGAGGAAATAATAGAAGAAAGAAATAAAAATGATATCGATAATAATAAAACACAAATAAATAATAATATTAATAAAAAATTGATAATACATAGGAGGCTTGGGCATTTAAATGCCAGATATCTGCAAAAATTAAAAACTTTAGCAGTCGGCATTCCCAAAAATCTGAACTTTAGGGATGAAGATTTTGTAAATTGCCAAATATGTTGTATTGCCAATAACTCAAGATTAGGGCATATAGGAATTAGGACTAAACCAACCAGGAAATTGGAGATAGCGTCCTCAGATATTATGGGTCTGTTTACGCCCTCTGTGGCAAACCAAAAATACATTTTAACATTCATAGACCATTTTTCTAAATACACTTTTGTCATGCCTATTGCCAATAAGAGCCAAGTGACAAATGAATTTAAAAATATTATAGTATCAATGAAAAACAAATTCCCTGAATACCCTATAGGTACTATAAGATGTGATAATGCGAAGGAATATACAGATGCCAAAATAATAAATTATTGTAATGTGATTGGCATAACAATGGATTAAGTGGTACCGTATTTGCCAGAGTTAAATGGTATTGCCAAAAGGCAGAATCAAACTTTAATGAGGAGAGTACGAGCCATGTTAATTGATGCCAATCTTGACATAAAATATTGGTCCTATGCTGTGGTTACATCAGCTTATTTAATTAATAGATCCCCCACAAAAGCAAATGAAGGATTTAAAACACCCTATGAATTGTTCTATGGGAAGAAACCAAATTTAAAAAATCTTAAAGTCTTCGGGGCATTAACATATGGACATATACTTATGGAAGTCAGAAGACAGAATGCTACAAAGGCAAAATCAAAATCAAAAAATAAAATCGACCCGAAACTAGCACATAGGGCAGAGAAAAATATAATGATGGGCTATACAAATACGGGGTACTGTCTTAGAGACCCCTATAACACAAAATCATATATTTCATGTGATGTAAAAATGGACGAAACACAAAATATAAAATCATTACAAATAAATAATAAACCCCTAACAATAAAATCAGCAGATTATGAATATGATTTAGGGATAATCAACCCAATTACTATGAATATCAACATTAAATACAATAAAATATATATAGAGGATAATATTCCAAAAACCTTTTCTGAAATAAATACAAACCCATTTAGGGAGGATTGGATTAAGGCCACAAATGACGAATTCAATTCTCTCGATAACATGAAGGTATGGGAAATAGTAGATTACAATCGCCAGAAACTTATAGATACGAGATGGATTTTTACAATAAAATTTGATGAATTTGGTAATCCAAAACCAAAAGCGAGACTTGTGGCGAGAGGTTTTAAAGATCGAACCGAATATGGTATTGCCGAAACCCATGGCCCGGTAGCATCAATTGGAACTATAAGATTGTTATTATCTATAGTTAATAAAGAAAAACTAATAATGGTACAATATGACGTGAAAACCACATATTTAAACTCACCAATAATAAAACCTATTTTTGTAAGGAGACCTGAAGGGATAAATATAAATACAAACCAGGTACTCGAATTAAAAAAATCAATTTATGGATTGAAAACATCCAGCAAATCGTGGTATGACTTATTGGACATGAAAGTGAAGGATATGGGCTTTACTAGAACCAAAAGTGATAGATGTTTTTATACAATAATAAATAATGATGAAAAAATATATTTCTTAACATATGTGGACGACATATTAATTGCGTCAAACTCGCAGCTATCCATTACAAAAATAAACGAGGAATTGCAAAAAGACTTTACAATTACCATAATAAATAATCCTAGATTCTTTGTAGGTCTAGAAATAATAAGAAATATCGAAAATAATACAATAATTCTCTCACAATATAAACATATAGACAAAATGCTAAAGAAATTTGGAATTTCAGAATTAAAAAACACCAATACCCCTATGGAAACGGGCTTGAAAATAGATAAAATAGAAAATAGTAGAGACGATACTGAATATAGGTCAATGATAGGAGGGCTATTATATTTAGCAAGACTTACAAGGCCGGACATATTGTTGCCAGTCAATTTTTTCACCCATTTTCAAAATAATTCTAATGACACATTCAAGAATTACGTAAAAAGAATTTTTAGACACGTCAATACAACAAAAAATTATAATATAATATATAAATCAGAAGGGGATGGCATACAGGCTTATATTGATGCCTCATATGCACCCCAAGTCGACGAAACAAATATAGAATTAAATAATCTCAAAAAGGGTAAGTCAATAACTGGATTTATGTTATTTGCTAATGGAGACTTGGTGGAGTGGAATTGCTCTAAGCAAACTATTCACGCCTCATCAAGTACTGCAGCAGAAATAATTGCAGTTTTTGACACCTTGGATACAGTAAAAGTTGTACAACACATGAATTATAAAATTTTTGGGGAAAAATTGATCGTAGATATAATGGAAGACAATATTTCAACACAAAAAATATGTTCAGGGGGTAGTCAGAAAAAATCTAGAGCTCTAATGATTAAATGCTACTCGATATTAGAAGCATTAGAAGAAAAAATAATATTTTTTAGAACTGTGAGTTCTGAAAATCAATTGGCCGACATTTTGACCAAATCTTTGGATCGTTCAAAATTTGAGAATATTATTGTCAAAATATTGAATGACACTAATATATACACATAATATTATAATAATTTGTTTATTTCAAATTAATAATATGTTGGAAATTTTCCCTTCAAAATACAAGTCGTACCAAGTCCAAGATATAAGTCGTAACATGAAAATAGTTGCTGAAAAATTAACCTTCAATTATTACAAAAATAGTATTTAACAATACCTTTTACTAGAAAATTCTTGCAAGAAATAGATACTCGATTTCTCGAAAATTGCAACAAAGAAAACAGCATTAAAATCGAGCAAGAATAAACCCTACAATTTGTATAATAAAAACCCTATACTTTTTCAAACAGGCATGATAGAAATATACGAAATATTCCCACACGAATGATGAAAGAAAATCCACCAACAATAAACACAATAAAGATTAAAACCCATTACATGACCACAATTAAGATAAATCGAAAAGGTTGCCTTATTGTAAAACATGTTAGACGCCAGTTCAAATACAATAGCAACATAGGAAAGATAATAAACGATGCAACGTATATTATTCTACAATCCTCTACATGCCATACTATTTAGATAAGATACGAAACGTAACGTTCTTTCAAATTCAACGAACTCGTAATCGGAAATACCTTTGTCAATTTTTTTCTCTTTTTCCCTTTAATGAAATATATGTTCGTGAATATTTTTTTTTCCTTTTTATTTTTTTTTCTCTCTCTATTCGAAATATACGATGAATGAATCATCTCATATACACAATATTGAATATTTTTTTGCATGTTACCAATTTTTATACTTTAATAATTTTTTTTGGAAAATACTACCATTTTTATATCATATATTAATATTGAATATTCCATGCATATTACCATACTATTTATTTATTGTATTTATTTATCTTATTCGATTAATTTTTTTTTTCTCTCGAAGCACAGCATAACAAAATTATTTTACAAACCAAAGTTACCACAATAATGTTCGAATAATACGATGTCAATAATTTTTTTTATTTTTTTTATTATGCATATATTATTTCTGTACTTAAAATTTTTTCACAAATAATAATAATTCGTTTACTTTCAGCGTACAATATGATGAAGAACTCAAACGGTAAAATTTCAGGGGGGTGTTGTAACGGAAATCCCACCTTCTCTCTTTCTTCATCATCATCACTATCACATTATATATATATATGTCACACATACACTCTCATCAGAAAGTGCTTCCCCTACTATTCTCGAACTGATAACGCTGTTGCTTCGCCATTTCGTATTTCGTTTGTGAAATGTATTTTAGTCCGCAATAAAATGTCGTTAAAGTAAAAAGTCTCAAGTTCTTTCGATCCTCGTTCTGTACGCCTCACATCACAAAGTACTGGATGTGGCTAAAAAAACTGTTTACATCAGTAGGGATGTTGAATTCAATGAAGATATTAATGTAACATGTAAATATCCGATATTGAGAGAGGTAGATGAGTCGAACGTTGGTGATATTGAAGTAGATGGTGATCTTGGGGATGTTGTTAATTTTTGTTTTCATACAGCATCATCTGTAAATGATAATTGCCCTCTTACAATGAAGGAGGCGTTGAACTCACCTGAGTCTTCTGATTGGAAGAAAGCTGTCGAGGCTGAAGTTGGTGCTTTGTCATCTAATCAAACGTGGAACGTGGTTAAGCGTCCTGTGAGTGATCCCACTATAACCTGTTGTTGGTTGTTTACCAAAAAGGTTGATAGTGAGGATAACACTCTGTACAAAGCTTGTCTCAACACTAGAGGATTTCAACAACAGAAGGACTTCAATTTTGATGATGTATATGCTCCAGTAGCCAAACTTTCCACTTTTTGCCCTATACTCTCCATTTCAAATCACTTAGGTTATTATATTCATTAATTGGATATTTGTAACTCCTTTTTAAATGGTAAAGTAATGGAAAAGATTTATTTATAAGTAACTGAAGGCGTTGAGTCAATACTGATAGAAATTCCAACATTTTACTACTAAATCAATCCTTGTACAGACTCAAACAGTCCCCAAAAGTGTGGAATATTTTATTTCACAAATTCTTGACCTTATTAAAATTTGTTCCAAGTTGAGCTGATGACTGCCTTTATAAATATAAAAATGAAAATAATGTTGTATACTTGTTAACCTATGTTGATGACATAATTATCAGCTCCAATGATGAAAAATTAATAGAAAATTTCAAAAGGATTATTAGTGAAAAATTTAAATGTAAAAATCTTGGAACAATTAGTAATTATTATCTTAGACTGTCAATTAACTATAATGAGGAGAATGGCATTTTGAAAATGAATCAGAAGTCATTAATAGAATCTGTTGCTTGTAGGTTTAATTTAGAAAATTGTATGCCTGTTCATTCTCCAATCAAACCCAGACTGCAACTTGAACATAATTTAAATTCATTGGATCGTCAAGTCAATATTAATTATCAGCAGTTACAGGGTTGTATAATGTATTTAATATTAGGATCCCATCCAGATGTTTGTTACGCCATTTCATATTTTAGCCAGTTTCAGAGCGCTGCCACAAATGAATGTTATAAATATTTATGCAGAGTAATGAAACATTTGATCACCACTAAAGATTCGGAGTTAACTTTTGAACGTAATTTAAATTGTAAAAATGTTATCGAAATTTTCACAGATGCTGATTCGGCTAATTGCATTGCAACCAGAAGATCTATCTCTGGATATTGTTGTCAAATTTTTGGAAATGTCGTATCCTGGTCAAGCAGAAAACAGCCCATCGTGGCACTTTCTTCTACAGAAAGTGAGCTTATAGCTCTGTGTGAGACTTCTACTGAAGGACTTTGGCTTCAAAAACTTATAAATGATTTTGACTTTTCTTATAAAAATAGGTCTATTATATACGAAGACAATCAGAGCTGCCTAGCTCTAATCAAATTGCATAAATGCAACTCGTGGAGGTCCAAACATATTGACACCAAGTATCACTTCGTTAGTGACCTTGTTGACGATGTATTTAATTATGTATATGTACCTACAAATCATCAGATTGATGACATATTTACTAAAGGGTTGTCAACCCCTGTGTTTTGTCGTATTGTAGAAATGCTTAATTTAAAATAGTTCCTTTGACGTAACATAACTGTGATATTTGTTTTTAAATTTATTTAGTAAGTACCATTTTAATCAACTTTTATTCTCATATATTTTATGATTATTTTCTCATGTCAATGTCATAGTTAGACACACATGATTGAGGAGGTGTGTGAGAATGTGACAATCATGTCTCACATTTTTTGTTTGTGTTTGTGCAGTCTGTGAAAATTCTGTAAACTGTGATTTTTGTATTTTGATAATATGTTTGTGATTTGATTTTTTTTTCCATCATCAACCTTGGTGTCGAGTCAATATACTCTCGAGTCAAGTGACTCTGAATTAATTGGTGTTCATTTATTTTGCGTTTTAATACTTTTTCAATCATCAATCGTTTGCTCATTTGTTCGCCTTGCAGTTTAATGGTGGTCTACGTATTTTCTGGTGGTTTGCTGGAGATTTAACATCTCAAATCTCACAACTATATAAATGAAATTAATTACGTTTTAATTTCATTAGCTCTGTTTGATAGGATTACACTAACACCAACCTACACTGGTAGGGATATTCCACAAATATTCAAGTAAAACTTGTCATAAAGTTATATAACATTTCTACATTTGTGGAATTGTCCTCCCAGTGTAGGTTGGTGTAAGTTGGTGTAGTCCTATCAAACAGAGCTATTGTTAACTTCTTAAATCACTATAATTACAATTTATTAACTATTGCTCTGTGCTACCATATTAGAATAATGTACACAAATGTGACTAGAATAAGATGTTCATTATATAAAAAACATAAAACAAGTGAAGTATAAGAGAACTAAGATGGCGAAGAGGTCTTCAATGGTTATTCGTAGAACATTCTGGAAGATTGATATATCAATATGTAGTTAGTAGTTTGTATCATGGTAAGTTCTTCACTTGTTTTATATAAGTCGAGTTCTTTATTATCAGTACTAAGTTCTCTCTATTTACTTTTCTAGTAATACACCTTTGAATTCAACTCCAACAGTATTTTATTATTTTTGTAACTGATTCTAGTCATTTCGACTAATGTTTTTTATCTTTTGTAATTTTACATGTACGATAAATTTTTCATTACTTTCACACGTTGTTTTTGCCTTAAGCATTTGCTACAAGGACTTGTGGGGAGGTGTTGTGGAACAACTCCTTTCCACTCCCCAAGTACCTATATTGTTAACACTGTATCTGTCTAACTCGCTTACTGGCTCAACCCTTTCATGAGGGAACTTTTATGTTGTGGCATCTGGTCACACTGACCAACGCTTGTAACCACTTACATTTATAAAATTTATCCATTTGCCATTCGTACAATAAACCTGAACAGTGAAAATACGTTTTATTGTTTTCATAAATTCAGAGATCCAGATTTTTGACCTAACAAAATTGGAAAGGAGAACCCATACGTTGATATGGTATTGGAAAAACACACACCTATCAAAACTGATCATAGAATTGGTAGTTGGTATAATTGTATCAGATCCGTTGAATGTATAGTTTATGTTTATCGCATACAGCCAACAACCTGTGTATAGAGTAGAAGGCAGCACTGGAGTTCTTATTTCCAGTGACAGACACCAACTGGGATGGCGCTAACGCTAAAAGCTGTTGCTGCGGCAACTCTTCGAGTATTTCATTTGTTAGTACAATTTTTTAAGCAAATGGCTCAAAGGCATTTTCAACGTTCTTTGAAATTATTTTTTCTCCCTTCACTCTTCCACATTTCGGAGTTTTTTTGTTCTGCCGCACTTATCGGTACAGCTGCTTTACAATAATGTTTTTTTTTAATGTGATAACATTTTTATTTTCACCTCAGCAAAATACGGGTTTTGTTTTTACATTTGATGTCACTTTTTCTTGTTAGATTTTCCACCGATTATCGATAATATATCGATACAATGACACATCAAAATATTGATACTTCATTCAACATTGATAAAACAGTTATGAGGAAACCCATGTATTTGTTAACGCAGTATCGATAGTTGAAGGTAAAACATTGATATTGAAGATGAAAATGTTATCACATTAAATGTAACAGTCTGTAGTAGTCCCTGATACTGGGGACTTTTTTGTAGATATACAAGCGGTGGTGTGTATTCAGGGTAAGCTAGGTAAGTGACGCTTACCCTGGAAAAATCTAAAAGAACAATTATTTTGAAACAGAATATCATTACTGGCTTACCTCATTATTCAATTTGAACCCGTCATACGTATCAATTTATACACGGTATAGTTCATAAAAAAAAATTCACTTTCACATCAATTCAACATAAAAATAAAAGAAGCCGAGTACAAAAATAAATAAAAGAAAATGACAAAGTTAAAAGAAGACGATAAAAAGATAAAAGCGAAGTACAAAAAGATAGAAAAAGTAAAAATAAAAGAAGACAGATACATGCAACGTACAAAATGAGGCAAGGGCAGCGATCATATAGGTACACGCAACATTTACCAACACAAGTATGTTGCTTTATTGTTGGATGAAACATCAGATATTTCAAAAAAATCACAGTAGTTTTACATTATGTGTGTAGTCAAACTGGAAAAACCTTTGACTATATAGCTTAATGGACTGCTAAACTAATAAAATCTTGAAGCCAAAGAATGCAGGCGTTACTTTTCGAAAAAGGTACTTTGTGTGAAAACTGAATTTGTATTCAGTTATATTTTCGTGACTCCTAACAATATAAGCAGTAAGAGAACGATATTCTTTTAAGTTTCACTAGTGTTTGTACTTTCAATTATCACCAAAGATCGTTTTTCGTAAAAAGAACGCCTGTTAACAGTGGCTTCAGCGATGTTCCATTTAACCCTATGTATTTCTTATCAGTTCTAGCAGTCCATTAAGCTATATAGTCAAAGGGAAAAACTCAGGAAAGATTTATTAAGTTTATTGATGTTAGTGTGGATAGATCTGCTGATAGTATACTTGAGCACGTTAAAGATATAATTGAAGAATATGATTTAGCTGGCAAGATTGTAGCGCAAACATATGATGGGGCAGCAGTAATGGCTGGTCATATTGGAGGTTTTCACGCAAAAGTTCAAGAATTGCATCCTAAAGCTTTATTTGTCCATTGTTTCAGTCATTCGTTGAATTTAGTTTTATCACAATCTGCTTCAAACATAAAACATTGTGAAGTTTTTTTTCAAACATCGTCTGGACGGGGTACATTTTTTAGTAAATCTACAAATTGTACACACGCACTAACCAAATTTACCACAAAAAATATGCCAAGAAATGCTCCAACCCTATGGAATTTCTCTTTTCGATTAATACATACAGTTAATTAGATCATCGTGACTGTTTTACTGCATTTTTTGAAAACATGATTGAAAATTCTGGAGAACGGGATAACAAATCAATCGTAGCAGCCCACAGATTCATAAAATTTCTCATTGAATTTCAAACTTTATTTTTAATAGAAATTTTTTTGAAAATATTTGGGCTAACTGATGTTTAAAAAAACATTTGGATATCTTATATTGTATGAAGAAAATTGAAGAAACTCGAACTGAAATTGAAAAATACAGAAACGATGTCTTGTCCAAAAGCATACGGGATTGTGTGAAATTGAAAGCGAATGAAGAATTGGTTGTAAAAAGACGACGAAAGAATTTGGAACTATCAGAAGAAACAATTGGACTGGTATTATTCAATGAAATTTTTGACAAATGTTGTGATGCAGCATAATGAACGTTTTGGAAATATCCGTACTAAATTAAAATTTTTATCCGTTCTTGATACAAGTAAATATGAGGCTTATAAAAGTAACTTTCCCACCGAAATTATTCAAAATTTAAAAGAAAGTTGTGCGATGATACCTTTGACTATGTGAAGTTGAAAAATCAGTTGGTAGCTTAGCAAACATTTGAAGATCTTAAAGGCTCGAATCCTTATGAATTAGTGGAAGTATTAAAAGCAGGGGAGTTGGATGGCGTATTGTCGGAAGTTTATAAATTGGGTGTTCTAATCTTAACAATACCAAGTACTACGGCGAATGTGGAACGATCATTTTCAGCTTTAAAAAGAATAAAATTATATCAAAGGTCAACTCAAGGTCAGAAGAGATTATGTGGTTTGTCTATAATGTCCACTGAAAAGATGTTACTCAATCAGCTTTGAGAAAAATCTACATTTTACAACGATGTTATAACTGATTTTATCAATAAAGATAGAAGAACGGATTTTATTTTTAAGTGAAACTGTAAAATAGTAAATTATGTACCATTTTGTGTTATTTTTAATAAATTTTTGACTCGGGATTGCAGCCACTTACCCTTTGAGAAGTCTCACCGCACGCCACTGTACGCAAGGTAGTCTTTTTTAAAACGCGGATATTTTTTGGTTGGTGATGGGCAAAATTGTTCATTGTGGAACCTGGTTCACCTGCTTCCGGATTCGAAACTGCTCCGATCGTATTTCAAAAGAAAATCGCCGAACATGAGTGTAATTCTAACCATGCTGGACCGAGCAGTATCTGTCGTCACAATTCATGCCACGAACGAGTAGTATCCCTTATTTCCTTCGACACAATTAAAGTTATCAAGAGAAATTGGGTGAGAATAGAGACACCGAGGTACCTATACAATATGCTGGCGAACGATTCCATAAAAATGTGGCTTACTTCGTACGTTTCGTTGGCAAAATATTGCTGAAACTCCATCATTTTCTACTCCATATTTTCCATTCCATGCGATGTAACTTATCGAGAGAAATTACGAAAGAACTGTTGATTGCAGAAAACTGAAATTTTTGTAAGATATCGTAGTATGTTAGCTGAAAATTTTAGCTCTCTACAACTAACAGTTCCTTCGTAATTCCTCTCGATATCATTCATTATACGCGGAATACGGAATACCTATGCTAATGGTTTGACCTAAATCTGGTTGAAAAATTTCAGCGATATTTCGCGAATCAAGGGTACGATTTCAGCTAAATTTTCACCGGATACTTAGTTAACGTGATTTCGATGTCTCCGAAAAATTTCAGCCCAATCTTGCCATCGGTTGCCGAGGTTTCGCTAAAATTCTGTTCAGATTAAGCGATTGATGAAATGATAAGGATTCAATCTAGTTGAGGAGTTGGCGGAATTTCAGCAATACTTGGAAAATGAAGTGTGCGATTGAACTGAAATTTCCACAGAATTTTAAACTAACATACTACAACAACTCGTGAAAATTTTAGCTTTCCACATTCGATATTTCTTTCGTGATTCTTCTCATTATCTTTGATTGTATAACTGTAAGATGTCAATGGCAAATATGTGAACTGAACTGAATTTAGCTGCTGATAACAAAAACCAGTGTTAGAAAAAACAGAAAAAAATTCGTTTTAGTCTTCGAAGATATATATATGACGGAGACGACACGGAACAGTTTTAACGTGGGCTCGAGTGTCCAGACTATAGATGCCGCGTGCTGGTACGAAGTACCCCAGACTGAACACCCCAACCAATCAGAATCGAAAATCAGTGTAAAAGTGAGGTACTTTGTACACCAGCGTTTATGAACAAATGCACGTTGCGAGATTTCCCTCCAATCAGATATTTAGTTGGAAGTACACCCGTCTGTAGAAACGCTTTTTATAAGTGAGACACCGAAACTGCCCATGGATCGTCTCCATCATATATATATATATATATCCTCGAAGGAGCAAGGAGCAGACTATTATGCCGGAGCAGTTTCGGCAACCAGCTGTTTTAAAAATCCCGGTTCTTCACACCAGACTGCTCCGGAGCAGCCCATCCACATTTTTGGTTCGGTAAAATTGTTTAAATAGTTTTGTCGGCGTACATAAAACAGCGTGAATGAGATAAAAAAAAGGACATCGTGACGAATTAGCGACAACGTGTACACGCACACATGCAAAGCTCTGGAAAATATATATACACACACACACACACACACACACACACACACACACCTACACACACCTTGTTCGTTACTAACATGATTCTTCGTGATGCGGAGAAATTTTCAATTCAAAAAGATGAGATGATTTGGTTCGATTCGTCGTTTTTCTACGAGTTCAAACTGCCCCCATCAATGACTTTTTTCAACGCTTTTTATTTATTCTACCCGCTCAATTTGTTGAAGTACACCGGATGACCAACTTCAGCGCTGCTTTCAAGTGTTGCGACACACGCGCACATACACTTGTATCCGTTTTTGTCAGTTTTTTTTCAATTTTTGTTCGTTTGTCTCAAAACTAAAAATCCTCGTACTTGTGTAACGAGGGAGTTTAAATCTGCACGTTTTACAACAATATTCTCCTTTTCAGTGTTAGAATACGATGGAATTATTTTCAAAAATTCGAAAAAAAGTATCATCTCTTTGATTGAATTACCCTTTAGAAAATCTTTGGTTTTCAAACAGTGGCGAATTCGTATTGTTAAAAAAAAAAAAAAAGAAAAAAAAGTGGCTTCGTTTACGCTCATGTCCATTACGTCAGTTTCAGACCAAACGAAACAAAAAAAGTAAATACGAGTCTAATTGTAAATACATAAATCGGGATAAACTTCTTCATCATTTGGCGGGTTATGAATCAGTCGCGAGGAAGTAAGAAAAAATTGTAAAACGTGGTAAAAACAAAGCGATAATAATTAAAACGATAAAAACGCCTATTTTCGTGTTCTTTGTTTGTTCGTTTGCACAAGGTTCCTACGACGTATGTAACGAAGAAGCTTGTAACTGGTTGGCGGACATTAAAATTAGAGTTTTGAAAAACCGAATAGCTACGCAAAAGAAAGGAAGAAAACGAAGCGCTGGCATGTGGCGGCCGTCTTGTGGCAACGGCGCGCACTTTAAAAAGATACACACGCAAGAAAGGGACACGATTCGTTCGGCTCAGTACGTCGACTCGGGAACGCCTAGGTATGGGTGTCCGCTGGACGACATTCGAGACGAACGCCCTCGAATGAAACGGAGGTCGCGTTACGACGTGTAGAAACGGCGCTCGGGGTGCGTACCTAATAAACGATTTCGAGTACAGCGACCAGCGAGTAGGTCGCGGTTCGTAATCGTATGCCAACGTACTCGCAGTCGGTTCGCGACAATCGATTCGATTCGATTTGATTCGATTCCAACGTTCATCAGGTCCGCCCGTTCGTCGCGGTAACAGTGGCGGCCGCATCCCGGCGACGCGTTCGCTGATAATCGTCCTACGCAGCGTTGCGCCGATAAATGCGACACGGAGCGGGTCATTCGCGTCGTTTCCCATCCCCCGCACCTCCTCCTAAAGGGAATGTCTATTCAGAGATATATGTATATATATATATACACACACGTTTTTGAATATAGTCCGCAGCTACGGAGACAAAAAAAATGCATAAAAAAAGAAAAGAAAAGAAAAGAAAAAAAAAAACAATTGCCTATCGTGCCAAAAAAAAATGAGCACGCTCGCTAATCGAACGACGAGTGGGTTGCGCAGGAGGCGTCGGCGGCAAGAGAAACGACTCGGCCTAAATCGAGCGGAAAGTCGAAGAAAAATAGATTATTAACGATAGCTCCCGCAAATAATAGAGAAGGTAACTGGAAGCGCAGAATTGTCCAGAGAATGCGCCCGCCCGTCTTTCAGCTCGGAGCAAGGTCAAGCGTTGACGGGGCGCATTCGCGAAAAATGCGCCGCTTTGACAGCGACCGCGCCGAAAAAGTGTTTGCTCCGAAGGTGGAGGATCGACCATCAACCTAATGGCGCAACGCGTTAACCGGTCGCATCCGTTTCATCATTTCGATTCTTTTTTCTCATTCTTATCGTCGTCGTCGTCGTTGTTGTTGTTCTTCTTCTTCTTCTTGTTCTTGTTCTTCTTCTTGTTCTTCTTCACCTTTCACGTAGGTACGATCGTACCGAGAGCGGCGTACATGACGAGAAGACGACGACGGGTGGTGGTATAGCCGGGCTTCGCTCCATCGTCCAGACACGAGTGACACAGTGTAGAGCGGGTGCGCGTGAGGCGCGCCGGTTAGGTTCCACACTTATTTGCGATACGGTACATTAAAATACTACACGCTGCACAGAACACTGAATACCGGTGTACGTAAACGTACGTGTATACGATAATTGATCGATGTACTACAATTTATTGTCGAGAGTCTCGAGACAGACAGACAGACAGACAGACAGACAGACGAGAGAGAGAGAGAGAGAGAGAGAGAGAGAGAGAGAGAGAGAGAGAGAGAGAGAGAGAGGGGGGGGGGAGAGAGAGACACACACGATAGACGACTACGACCGGTGTGTAGTGTAGGGCGACGACTTTGCACATACGAAAATACGCACACGTAGGTACGACTGATATGAATTATACGTTTATTTATAGGGAGATTCGCGGTAGGTACGGATGCGCGGCAGGTGGCCACAAGGTAAACGTGGGCGTATACTCGCTCAGAATCACAGGCACGCCAAAAAGGAAACGGTCGACAATAAATACGCTTTTATTCGTTGATGTATATCGCGCGAGATGACCAAGTGTATTAAGATTAAAATTCGCGACAGGAAGGTATGTGACAAATAAATGACCACCGGGGTGACAACGAGGGAAACGAACGAATAAAATCGCGGCAACGCGAACGTACATTTTTACAAAGAAAATTGTTTTAAAAAAAAAAAGAAAATAAGAGGGGAAAAAAATCGAATAAATAGACGCTCCGCGTTAACAGTTACTTATAAAAGTATCCGAGACGAGTAAGTAAAACGACGCTTGGAGATTTAACGAATACGATCCGACGGGACGACGATAATAATTTCATCTACGACAAATTAACGTAATAAAGGAAGAAAAACGGAACGGAACGGAACGCGGTTTAAAAAAGAGGAAGAAGAAAAAAAAAAAAGAAACGAAGATACGGTCTACAAAATAGGGTAGAAAAAGGAAGGAAAAACACGCGTCGAGTTTGAAAAACGACGCGCGACCTATGAGAAAAGGGCGGCGGGCACAGGGCGCGAACCGTCGCGATAGTCGACAGCTGTTCGTCGTAGTGACGTTCGAACGAGAGTCATCGTCGTCGCGGTCGCGGTCGCGGTCGTGGTCGTCCACTCGGATATGGAGACGGCTGCCGGCGATCAGCTTTTTTATTCGATTAATTTCTTCGGCTGCTCCCACGGAAAGATATCGCGTCCAAAATGGCCGTACGTGCTCGTTTGTTGATAAATCGGATTGCGCAAGTTGAGTTCCCTGCGGACACGCGTGACACGAGTAAGAGAGGTTAATAAATAAATAAATAAATAAATAAATAAATAAATAAATAAATAAATAAATAAATAAATAAATTAGGATGCGCGCGCGGCAACCGCCGGCTAAGGGTGACGGCAAGGGCCGGACGGGCGGCAGAGGGATGCGCATTCGACCGCACGTTAACGTTAGACGCTCGTAACGAGAACGACGCGACGTCTCGCATTCGTCGGGCTCTATTGCCAGCTGGTCGCGCAGTTATGGGCGGCCAACGGCGCGGCGAAGGACTGCTCGCTCGCTTAGCAGTCAGTCCACGCGCCAAATTAGCGACTTCGACGGCGAAGGAGAAGGTGAAAAACGCCCTCGGCCCGGCGTAACCAGTCGTCCCCTCACTCCTGGCTGCCTGCCTGCCTGCCAGCCAGCCAGCCAGCCAGCCAGCCAGCCAGCCAGCCAGCCAGCCAGCCAGCCAGCCTGCCAGCCAGCCAGCCAGCGACGCCAACTGGTCGGCCTGAGAACCATCGACGGTACACAGTAGGCGTGCGTGCATTCGTTCGTCCATCCTTACGCTCGAATAATAAAGGCCTTTCAAATTAATACGCGTACACGACGCGAACCACCGTTCAGTCGCATTCGACGCTTCATCTTTCAGCTCTTCCCATCCACGCATCGTCGATTATTAGTCAGCGAGTTGCGACACAAAAGCGACACAATCTCGCTACCTTTTCGACGTTACGCCTGAAGCGTATTTCAGTAGTAATGATGATGACGATGATGACGACGATGATGATGATGATGATGACATGGATACAGTTACGTCTTCGGACACGATACAGTTTTCTGGTACGGGCGTCTTTGCTGGTCAGCTACATTTCCAAAAAGAGTTTAAGCCAACTCGAAAAAATGACGGTTCCCATTTTTTGAATTTCTTCGTTTCACACGAAAATGGCCGACACTGAAGAAAACGAGTCGTGTCGGCCATCGTGTGAGCCTACAAACGGGCGTTTACGTAAAAGGAGCGACGTCGCCACTGACACGCAGGGCCGCAATTCATTAGCTCGACTGCTCGACCGTCGGCTAGGAAAGCGAATTTTGGAGAAGAGAGCGCTTGATTCGTGCCGGAAAAGATGGCGAAGCGAGACGACTCGAACGAACGAACGAACGAACGAACGAACGAACGGAAACTAAAAAAATGCCGATGGCACGCCTCTCGAAAACGTCGATTTCGTTGAAAACGAACCGAATTGGGCCGATTCATTTGCAGCCGCAATTTCGCCGGTACAAACTCATCCGCCGACTGACGTAAATACGCATCGCATAGTTCACTCGTAACACTGATCGGGTGCTGCGTACGGAAGGTGCGACACGCATCCGATGGAGTTTGTCGGCAACTGAATACCCTACCCTTCAAGGTGCACCGCAATTACCACGAAAATTGAAAAAACATTGAATTTTCATTTGTAGGATTCGCTACGCTAATTCTCGTCTCCGACTCGCCGTGTGAAATTAAAACACATCTTTTAGTAAAAATAAGCTTTATTTTTAACGTACCTACCTACTATAAAAAGTGAAAAAAATTTTTTTAATTGTAGGTCACGAAAAAAAATGAAAGCGCGGGACGCTGATCCGTCTTACCTTCACCCCAATCGAGTAGGCTCATTTTCCATTGGGGGATAGGTGCCCCATGCTTTCGTTTGTAGTCATAGCCTAATCAAGTTTCAATACCTCGACGTAAAAGAAAATGTTTTATTTACATTTTACCGACTGCGTACGGCGGTGGTTATAATACGTTCGGAATGGCCACCTCCGGAACTAACGGAATTTTATTCGCTCAGAACGAGTGTCCTACTTAAGAGATTTTAATGAAAGTAAACTGAAAATGTGGCTGACCATCCGGAGAATGTCCAAGACTATTCATATTTAAAAATTAAAAAATCGGAAGGGCGTAACTGAAGAAAATGAGAACTCGAAGATTGAAAAAATTATTGTCGTGAATTTGGGCATATTCAACAATAAGAGCTATCGTGATATAGACACACGAGCTACTGCACATACACCAGGCACAGTATGTTTGGCAACAGCGCACAGGGCGCTGGAGTCTGTACTGGAGTCGAGGCGGTCGCCAGACAGTTACACTTCGGTGAGGAGGAGTGTGACGACGTATTTTATAGTCTTGTGGACGTTAAACAAACTAGCGGCTAAGGCCACTATATGGTAGCAGGGACAATGTAAAAATTCCTTCGGACTATGAGGTGTTAGAGATAACATCTCATCAAACTGACAATAAATAGGTATCAATAAAATGAAATCTATTAAAAAATAAATGCCAAATGATAAAATTTCGTGTAAAAAACGAAGTTTTACCATTTTTTCCAAATAATAAATCGCTTCCACAAGAAAAGAAAATATAATTATTTCTCCTTTTCAAAGCAACAAAATAATCATACGGGACTTTGAAAAAATTTCCGTAAATATATTACAATAATATGGACGACGAAAATATTTATTTATAATAAAATAAATTTTTCGCCGCCCTCAGTATCACGTAATAACGGCAAAAATTTTGTCGCCAAAATTTTTCCCGCCATCTGAAATAAAAAATATGTTGAGCAAATATGGCCGATGTATTATGAATTAATAAATCGAGGATTTTTTTCGTAGCTTGACTTCGAAAAAATTCTCGGAAAATTGCGTTTACGGGTCATGCCCGATTCTTTATCGGTGTGATTCGTAATGAATGATAGGCATATGAGAATTTTGAACTTTGCATATTTCGTGTAAAAATTAATTAAAAACTCATTGCGCTTACGGGTCATGCCCAATTTTTTATCAGCATGACTCGTAAATATAGATAAATTTTATAGATTGAAAAAATTTTTTTTTCTTTTTCATAAAATTTATTATAAAAATTTATTTTCCATGATATATTATATGGTAGTGAAATATTCACAATATCGTATCTGTTAATTACAGATAAGAAAATGTCAACAACATCACGCGGTTCACAGCGATCAACAAGTTTGCAATCGTCGCAACAATCACCGCCACCACCACCACCATTACCTGCTCCTCAGGATGGGCAGCAACCTGAAGAGGTTGTAAATCTCCTGGAAGAAGAGGAGCTAATGGAGTACGATGCCGATCAACAGCGGATCGTACAACAATAACAACAAAGTGATGCCAGTCAGCAACCACGAAACACCACACTCAGGGATGTACAAAACATCCTTGAGTCAAAAAACAATCCGCAACCTTCGACCTCCAAGGTAGGACCCCCTCCTGGTTTCAATATGCTCCCGAGCCAACAAATCTCACCCAATATTGGGAGAGTTCGTCAGCAAACGGAAGCACCTTTAAACCGTGAGTGGGCTTACCCTGAAGAACAAAATTCTCGGGAAGGAAGTATTAGTTCCTGGGAAGAACAAGTGGTGGACATGGAGATTTTCCATGGAAACGTAACCGCCGCTGGCAGTTATACCAAAGAATTGGAGTTGCTGCTCAACAACCCCAATTTAACTAGATTGGCAGCTCGAAGACAATTAAAGGCAATCGAGTTTCAAATTAGTGAATTGCAGAGGATGCCGAGGGGAATGGATCTTCAGCTTATGGTACTTGCAAGAACGTATATACGTAACTTGCAGTGCCTTGAAGCTGAAATCGAGGAACGTTTCCCAAAAAAGTCCCCAAAGTCCCTTCCTCTCCCATCCTTTGCAGATCCACTACCGATGAGTGTTGACTAACCTCAACACTCATCAAGACGTAATTCAATTGCGGATCAACAACCGGTTCTTGAACCAGTTCAGGAAGAACCACAACAAATGCTAGTCTCTCGAGAAGAGATTGACAGATTAGCAAGAGAACGGATGGAAGAAATTCGTCGTCAAGAAGAAAATGCTTGTCAGCAAAAAATCCTGATGAGACAATTCGCCGACAAAGCAGCAAAGGCAATGATCGATCTGAAAACTGCTGAAAAAGCAGTTGAAAAAATGAGAAGCCAACCGAGACGCCGAGAAGAGACGATTGAAAACACGTTTCAGATCGCCTTTGAAGATTTTTCACAACAATATATTCAACCAATCATCAGGAAAGGTAAGAATAGGATAACATTAATATAATTAATAGTCGTAAACGTAATACCCTGCCTGAAATTACAACAAATGAAGAACCAGTATCCAAAAGAATTTCTACTGATCCTTCACCCGAACATTCCGTACGATCAACAAATTTGCCCGTACTTCAACAAATGAATTTAAATCCCGTTAATTCGAATTTAAACTCATTAACCTCAATGGTTCCAAATTTAATAGGAGAAACACAAAATTACCCTATTTTTTTCGCAAAATATGAAAACCCGATACCAAAATGTTGGGAAATAGACAATTCAATTCAGTCAGAACAACCCCTGATGAATTTAAAACCCCCAAAATTTTACTTAGAAAAATGGGATGGTAAAATTTTAACCTATCCGGGTTTAATTCGTAGCTTTTGATTATACGTACATCTACGTAATGACATCGGTATACCGCAAAAAATTTCGATTCTTCAGAAAGCAATACCTAAAGAAATAGTTAAAAAATTTAGTCACTTTGCTTCTGATGAAATTGGTTACCATCAACGATTACAATTTTTACATGATCGTTATGGTGATCAATCAAAAGTTAAAGCTGAAATCTGGTACCAGATTACAGCTTTCCCAATTGCAATCGACATTATATCGTCCATACAAGATACCATGGATGGTATAGCTGTTCTTATTGATAGGTACAGAATCATTTCTAATGTCGTCGATGAAGAACAGCTATTTAACGTAGCGGTTAAAAAATTCCCGCCACGTTCATATTTAAATAATTTAAAGAGCATGGAAAGACATGTTTCACATTTATTTTTGGCTATTCGTAAATTTGTAAAAATCCACAAACTTTTTGAAGACATAGGTCCTCAAAAACAAAATCCTGTAAAAACTTTTAATAATCCCAAAAAATTTCAGGATTTGAAAAAAGGTCAGCCTAAAGGCAGGCCTATTTTCGTTGCTGCTAACTTTAAAAAAGATAGCAGTAAACAAAAAGGAGAAAAGGATGAATCCAATCCTCATAAACCTAAAAAATTAGAAGACAAAAAACCCAATAATAAAACTAATATAAAATCTTCTAATGTTTCAGAAGAAAAGAAGCGTGAGGCTGTTGAAAGGGCGCAAGAAACCCCAAAGAGTGTCATGTTGACACCTCTTTTGGGCTCTTGTCTCTTTTGTAACGGAAAACATCTAGCGCATTTGTGCTACAACACAAATACGTTAGAATTGCGCTTAGAATTTTACGCAGATAATGCAATATGCATTACCTGTGCCGAGGCTCATGATGAAGGCACACCATGCCCTCATTTACCAGCAAAGAACTGCAAATGGTTCAACTGTTACGGTGAAGACCATCATTCGAACCTATGTCCAAATGCAAACTACCCAATAACCAAGGGTATCATCGACGCTTGGTATACCACGCTGAAAGAGCGCAAGGAAATACTACGTAAGCATAAAATTGATTCTTCTGAACAAGAACCAATTATCAATAAAACTAATAATTCTAACATTCCACAGGAAATATTGGCTACAAACGTAAATGATGCAGTCAATAAAACAACGTTGTCGAAATTACAAAAAGAAGCGATGCCAATGGACAGTAAGTATTTTGCTATTTTTAATAAATTTAAAAACAGTAGTACTTATTTGGTGTTTGAAACGTATGCTCAATCATCAAATTTACAAAAACCAATAAAAATTCAAGGATTTTTTGATTGTGGAAGTATAGACACTTTCATTAATAAAAAATTTGCTTTTGAATCCTTGAAATGTCAAGGATACGAACACCAATTGTTAAGACTTAGCAGCTTACAATATCAAAAATCAAAACCTATAAAATCTTACACAATCAAATTTGATCTTTTCACACCCGGTGGAATAAAAATTCCAATTATAGCTAAAACACTAGATGTTATTACCTGTAATTTAAAACAACCAGATTTAACAAAATTTAGAAAAGATTTTCCTGAATATGCAGATATACAATTTGCATCACTGACGAATGAGCATACGATTCAATTGTTACTTGGTAATGATTATATGTGGTCGTTCGTTATAAATATTAATCATTTAACCCCCACACTGACACTTATCGAAACACAAATCGGATATATGTTAGGAGGTTTAATTAATAATAATTCTAATATTGACAATATGTTCACACCAATCTACTTTACTGACCCACAGAAAGTAGAGAACTTATGGAAGCTTGATGCTATTGGCATTGAATCTAATAACTTAGATGAAGACCATGCTGATGCTCAAGCCTTACATTTGTTTTACAAAGAAGTTGAATTAGTAAACAACCGTTACCAAATCAAGTGGCTTTATCGTAATTATCCTCCACCATTAGGGGATCATTACAATTTATGTTTCAAACGAGTAGAAAGTCAATTACCAAAATTTAGAAAGTGTCCGGAATTTTTCAAAAAATACACCGAATACTTTGAAATGCTAATTCAATTAGAAATGATTGAATTAGTAGATCCAAAAGCTAAACCTGGTTTAATCAATTACATACCCCACAAAGGCATTTTGGATTTAACAAAAAGTACTCCTTTAAGAGTTGTTTTTGATGGCTCTGCCAAAATAAAAACATCTAAACATTCAATTAATGATTGTATGTTTAAAGGATCAAACTTTTTACCAGATTTACTACAAATACTTACGACTTTTCGCAAAGATAAATATGCTGTCATTGCGGATATTCGGAAGGCTTTTCACCAAATAGGCCTTCATCCAGATGATAGAGATGTTACTAGATTTCTATGGATTAAAGACCCATTAAAACCATTAACAAGAAACAACATTATTACATATAGATTCCAAAGAGTACCCTTTGGAATAATTTCAGCACCATTTTTACTCGCGGCTATCTTGTTGCATCATTTTCAACAAGCTGATCCGAAGTTTTATACAAAATTTGCCGATCATCTATACGTAGATAATCTAGTAACTTCTTTACCAACATATGAAGAACTGAAAGATTTACACATACGTTCCAATAAACTCATAAATGACGTTTCTATGGAACTTTCTCAGTGGGGCACTAACTGTATTCCATTGAGACAGGATTTTTATCCTGAACATGCTTTAACCAAACCTCAAATTAAAGTTTTGGGTTTGACTTGGGACATGGATAAAGACTTAATTTTTATTAGCCAACCCAAAAAACAAGATGATACAAAAACTTGGACCAAACGATATTTTTTGAAAGTAATTTCTCAATTCTTCGATCCTCCCGGATGGTTCTCACCAGCTTTTGTACCTTCCAGAGTTTTTATCAAACAACTTTGTAATGAAGGATACAAATGGGATGAACCTTTACCAACTTCGTTACAACCAGTTGCAACGGAGTTAATTAAGGATTTATCCCAATGTATTAACTATTGCCTACCATGACAAATTTATCCAGGAATATATAATCCGAATAATTGTCAACTACATACCTTTGTAGATGCATCTAAAACTGCATTTTCAATGGTAGCCTTTTTACGTTTACATAACGAAGAAAAAAACACAACAGTAGTGCGATTCTTGATAGGTAAATCAAGAATTGCTCCAATGAAACCTATGACAATTCCAAAATTGGAGTTGTTAGCGGCATTAATCGGAGCAAGAGGAATCAAAAATATACGAAAACCTCTAGACTTACATAACTGCCCAACCTATATATGGTCAGATAGTAAATGCGTTTTAACTTGGTTGTTAGAACGTAAAGTCTTAACACAATTTGTACTAAATCGTGTCACAGAAATCAAAAGCATACCTAATATAGAATTCAGGTATGTCCCTTCAGCTGATAACCCAGCGGATATTGGCTCTAGGGGTTCTCTAGTGAATGAATTATTTCAGTCAATTTGGTGGTCAGCACCGGACTGGTTAAATAAAGATCCGGAAACTTGGCCCAAAACTGATTTACATATAATTCAATCATTACCGGAATTATCTGAAGAAGAAAAAATTACACCAGTGTTCCACACTATGAGAGAATCTTTTAAAATCTCTCATAAATTATCAAATTTGATACCTAAAACTCCAGATAGCATTTTTGATAATCGTAAACCTGCAAAATTGAATAGAAAACTAAAATCTTGCAAGTTACACATACCAAAATTTGTGATAAATAAAGAAACCTTTGCTTGTGAAGTAAAAACCTTTACCACACAGACAGTAGTATCTCAACAAAATTTGGAAATGTCTGAATCAGTTTTAGATCTTTCAAACAAACCAAACATAATTAAAAAGAGTGTACCATATGAAAGTTTTATACACCAACCTATGAATACACCTTTTAACATTGATTTAGAGAAATTTAACAGTAAAATTAAAACGAACATTTTATAGTTGCCTAACAGCAATTAGGAAATTTAGTGCTGAAAGACTTAAACGTTCTAGATCAATAAAACCCTATGCAATATTGCCTAATAACTTCCAATTTGCTTTATTGTGTTTTATTTACGCAGACCAGAAAAAGTATTTTTCTGATTTGTTTACAACACTGATGTCACCTAACCCACCAGATTATGTGACATATGACAAGTTTCATATAGTTTTAGATGAGTCTGGATTACTCAGACTCAGAAATTATATACCTATAACACCATTTACTGAAGATGTTCTATCTCCAGTATTATTACATTCAAAGTCTCATTTAACAAAATTGATTTTATTAAATGTACATACTTTAAATTGTCACACGGGAATCAAATTCACAATGGCAGCTTTTCGCCGTACCTATTTTGTACCTCGTGCGATGCAAGTTCTTCCAAAAATATTAAAGGGAGCCTGCATACTTTGTAAAAAACATGACAAAAGACCTTTTGCGCAACCAACGCATTCGGCCATGCCAGATTATAGACTCATGCCTTTTTCTCATCCGTTCATGTACACAGGAATTGATGTTTTTGGTCCTTTTGCGGTCTTTGACCAATATTTACCAAAAAAGAAAAAGGAACTGGCAACCCCAACGTCACCAATATACAAAAGGTGGATATTGATATTCACTTGTCTTTCAACAAGAGCAGTCTACTTTATTTCTCTCTCGTCTTTAAATACGAGTGAAATAAGGATTGCTTTACAAACTTTCTTTGCTGATCGTGGCACACCAAAAGTGATATTGTCTGATAATGCAGCACAATTCACATTAATCGCAACATTTTTACCAAAATTTTGGGAAACCTTTATTTCAGATAAAAATGTTCACGATCAACTAAACCAAAAAGGAATAACGTGTGGCACTTTACACCTGCGAAAGCTCCATGGTATGGTGCCTCGTTTGAAAGACTGATAGGAGTTTTTAAACAAATGTTCTATCGAGTAATGGGTCATCACGCTCATCATCAAATTAATTTTCAAGCTAGTCTTAAAAATATTCAAGTTATGATGAATGAAAGACCATCGTGTCCAGCTGTTGATGATGCTGAACAATGGACTTTAACCCCTGCTCACTTTTTACACGCTAACTTCCATGTATTCACATTAGATCTTGATAAACCTTTGGATGAAATAACTCCAACAACAAAAACTTTACAGAATTTATGGAAAGTTGATCAAGATTTGCTCACCAAACTTTGGGCCACCTGGAAAGGATTATATCTCCCATACCTGAGAGATAAAGTTCGCAAAGGTGTAGATAATGTATATCGAACAGTAACATATGAACCAAAGATTGGTGATATAGTCGATGTTCTGGACTATATGACAAAACCAGGTATTTACAAAATTGTCAAAATTGTAAACCTGAACACTTCTCGTGATGGTAAAATCCATCATGCAGATATTTTACTACCTAGTTCGAAGGTTGTTACAAGACCCATAAAGTTTTTAGCACCTTTGGAACTAAATAGTAATGACAAAGTATCAACTACCTCAGGTTGAAACTTAGTCATATCACTTGATCTGAAAATACAAACTATACTAAGCAACCGAAGGATTATAAAAGGAAATTGGCACCTTTTACTACCCTTCTAACTGACTTAAGAGTATGTTACTTCTCATTATTGTTGTCTAGCTCCCTTATGGTGAAAGCGAATGATAAGTGTCAGTGGATCGATCCAACCAATTAGAGTTTAAATAGTTTTTAACTACACTTTAAATTCTAACTACTAACTTGCTAATTCCTACTCCTCCTTTCACAGAATCGCTCCATTATGGCCAAAATTAATCGTTTCTCTAACAATGTCCAGCAGTTTGTGGACAAGAGTCAATAAAAACCAAAAAGTTTAATTAAATTTAAATTTTTTATTATTATTATAATTTTTGTTTTCTGACTTTTGTTATTATGTCTTAGTATATAATATAAGTTGTTTTTTATTTTTTCAATAAAATCTATATTATATGTATGTTTTTACCTGAAAAGGTAAATTTCTTTTTCAGACCAAGTCGAAAACTGATAAACTGGTCTCAGAAGATCAGCTTGGTGTACACTGCCCCCAGTATAGTGATATAGACACACGAGCTACTGCGCATACACCAGGCGCAGTATGTTTGGCAACAGCGCACAGGGCGCTGGAGTCTGTACTGGAGTCGAGGCGGTCGCCAGACAGTTACACTTCGGTGAGGAGGAGTGTGACGACGTATTTTATAGTCTTATGAACGTTAAACAAACTAGCGGCTAAGGCCACTATAAGAGCTACCCATTAAAATTGACGCGGTTTTTTATTTATTTATTTATTTATTTATTTATTTATTTATTTATTTATTTATTTATTTATTTATTTATTTATTTATTTTTCCTTCAAATAAAATTTAATTAAACATTAAAACGAAAGCTAGTTTTTAAAAAATGTTTGCTTATAATATTATAAATTTTTTCAATAATCGAGTCTTTTGGGAACTTGAAATTTTTTTCAAATTTAACTTTTTATTTTTTTTATTTTTTAATACACGAGGCATCCCCCACACATACAAACGTATTCTCTGAGATAGGCGCGCCCACTTGCAGCTAACTAACTGAAAAATACACGCAATATAGGAGTAAAGTTGAATAAAAGGTTATAATAGTGACGAAACACCATGCGACACACGAACAATTCGACGGATAGATCCAAAATTACTATGTTAAAAATAACTGCGGCTCGAAACGGTTGAAATTCACTCTAATTTAGCAAAACTTTTCGGAGGAAGGGAACTTAAAATGCTCTAATTTTTTACCGTTTACGGTTTTTTTCCTCAAACGTTACGCAAATTGTAACGAATTATTTTCTAAATTAAAAAATGCGAGACGAAAAGAATTTGAAGCGCTACGGTAGGCGCGATAGCGGTGAAACTTCAAACTCGCGATAATGCGAGTGTACGCGCGCGCGCAAGCGGCCGGGCGAGCGATGGAAGTTTCAACTCGTTTGCCAATAACGTTTTACGATGCGATAAAATTGCGACGATTGCAATCTTTGGTCGCTATTTGAAGCGCGAGGAGTAAGTAAAAAGCAACGACTATAAAATACGGACGGGTCGTAATTTTAGTTGATTTTCTAATTTCAAAGCAGACTTAATTCGAAGTCGAGTCGTCGCACGATGGCTCAAAAACCGGAAAAATAATGGCGCGAAGAAAGGGAGGCGAAACGTTGTCGACGCCGTACCGAAGGACAAACAAGAGGCAACGAAGAAACGTTAAAATTACGGATAAAACACGCGGACAGCGTTACTTTCGAAACCTTGAGCGAGAATCAGAAAACTTTTCGGCAAATTTCTTCAATTTTTGCACTCGGAAAATGTTACCTAGCATTAAATCAAGATCGGATCGGATCGGATCGGATCGGATCGGATCGACTCCAGTCACCGTCTGTCCGGCAATTCAGTAGCGCTGTATAATCATACGTCCTTCGACAGTAGCAGGCCGAATGTGGTGTAAAAATAATAAAAAGAGTGTTCGAGGGTACACACGGTCGAAGTGAAACTTGCATCGGATTTTCGATCAACGAATCAACTGGAGTTGAACGGGCCAAGCTCTCGCAATCGCGGTGATGCGTTTCACGACCGTTTTTTTAGTTTACTACCGTACGCGAGGAGGTTTTACTCGTGGAAAGAAAAAAAAAAAAAAATTCAATAATCGCACGATACGAGCAGTAACGACCGCTGTACAGCGAGTGTAAATCAAATATATTTTCCTCGAAATCTACGACAGACAGAAAAATGTATCGCCAATAATACGACAATAATGACAACTAGCTGGGCCCGTGCGAATTATTCGCACGGAATCGTACAGAAAAGGCTAGTACTGAGAGTGCCACATTTGTCCATCTCCTCTGAAAGCCATTAGTTTAAGCCCACCTTTACTCTTTTTTTTTTTCTTCAAAATTTTCATTCCCCAATCGAATTTCGGAAAATATCATTGGCCCCGACTCATTCTGCGCTCGAGGCTCTTTCGATTGCTACATTTTTCATAAAAATCCGTCCATCGGTTGCGACCATATCGTATTCCAATAATAATTATACGTAAATAATACGTGGTTTTAAATTGGAGGCGAAAACGGAGAATAAACAATTTGGGATCGACTTAATTCGACAAAACGTTTAAAAATCAAAAGAAAAAGAACTCATTCACGCTCGAACGCCGAAACCGATTTGAGCCAATTATTTTCAACGTAATAAGCTCGGATCCGTCCGTCGAACGGCTCGCCTCCGGCATTTTCATTTTGATTAAAAATCCGGCAAAAAAAAAGCGACGAAGCGATTGCTAGTACCGAGGTACCGAACGGATACCGAACGTTGTCTGCAAGTTTCGTAACTGTACCGTTTCGATGGTGGTAGGAGTGGGCGACAAACGCCGATACAAGAATATGCGCTAACGCTTTCGACGACATGACGTACCTACAGTAACATACACCCAGCGCACCACTACCGTAATAGTCCGAAATGTGAGGTAGGCACTCCATCCGTGGATAGCGGATAGCGTCTTTTACGCGGAAAAGCCCCAATAATTATACGTAAAATGTATCGACAAAAGACGGACGAGTCAACCTGCGGCAGAGACGACGACGACGACGACTTGGCGAATTTTGGCGAATTTTTGACGCACCGATCAGGCGCTATGAAAAATTTTAGCGGCGTCGCGTCCAGTCCGCTTCAAAGTCGGCTCGCATCGCTGGCCGATAATTTCGCCAGACGAAAAGGGCGGCGTCGACGAATTAAACGCTAGGCAGCCACGTATACACATATTTGTCAATATTTCATTTCGATGTCGGTTTCGATGTCGGTGTCGGTGTCGCATTCGTCCATAACCGAATGTGAAAAGACCAGAGACATACAGCTAAAGAGATGTCCAACGCTCTACATACCTAATTAAATGCGAAATGCGCCTGTCGTTTGAGAATACGCGAAAGATAGAAAAAAAGCAACTCGAGTTATACATAGGCGCGCATATTTCGCAGCGAAAACAGACACCCTCTATATACCAAGGCACGCGACGCGCACACAAAATGGAGCTACGACACGCGCGTAACAACGAGTATTATAAGTTGGCAACATTTTCTAGCATTCTATGTTGGACGTGTTTTTTGATCGGGTGTTGGACATCTCTCTTTAGCCGAATGTCTCTGGAAAAGACGAATAAAATTAGCGACGTCGGGCGACGACGAGGCGCGATACCCGATAGCGGCATTAAATTTTTCAGTCGCTCTCGGTGGGCGGATACGAGTGCGCGTAACTTGGCGGAGAGGCCGAGTCGGGAGAAGGAGAGCGACGCGACGACGGCGCAATTAAGGGTCGAACGCTGACTCGAAATACACGAGAGACACCGAGACACGACCAAGCAGACGAAGGGCGGCCCGGCCGGCTAAACTTACTTGACGATTTTGCCCGGTCTCAAATCGAAATTCTTCTTCACGATGTCCAGCAATTCTTTTTGCGTTTTCATCGACGTGCCGTAATCGAACAGCGTTATGGATATGGGCTCGGCGACGCCAATAGCGTACGACACCTGCGACAGACACAAAACACACAAACATATGAACCAAGGGGTAGCCGCGCATCGATGAAGGCGGGCAGCCTAATACGTTAACGACGAGGACGTCGAGAGAGCGTGCGTCCCGGATCACTCACCTGCACTAGGCATCTTTTACACAGATTTGCTTTGACTAACGATTTGGCCACCCATCTGGCCGCGTACGCCGCCGATCTGTCGACCTTGGTGAAATCTTTGCCGCTGAATGCGCCACCGCCGTGCGCTCCCCAACCGCCGTAAGTGTCGACGATGATTTTACGTCCCGTCAAGCCGGCGTCGCACTACGCAAAACAAACCGTCGTAAGCCGACGAACGAACGAATTTCGCGCCCGCGGATGCGTTATCGATCAAGCATAGACGAAACAAACGCGCACACATTCACTCACTCACTCACTCGCTCACTCACTCACTCACTCACTCACTCACTCACTCACTCACTCACTCACTCACTCACTCTCTCACTCACTCACACATACACACACGCGCACTCGTCGTAAAGTAGGTGCGCCAATAAACGCGATACGTAGGTACGAATAAAAGAGGGAAAGCGGATTTTCACCTTTGATCGCGGTGAAGATCCGCTTAAAAAGGGCGCCCCCCTCCGGGCGAATGGCCGTCGATAAGGGTGGCGACATTGGCCCCGCTTCTGGCGATCGGCAGCCGCCCACTACGATCAGCGCTGCAGCCGGGTTCGAATCGGCTAAACCGACGGGCGGCGCTAATGGTCGCGCGGCAAATGAGAGCGCGACGTGCGACCAGCGGCTAGCGCTACGTCGTCGTCGCTGAAGCGCTAAATTTCGAAATGCTCGACGGCCCGACGAGCGGAATCTCTTCGTGGGTAACCCGTCGAAGGGCGCAACGCCTACCGATAACGACGACACACCGAGGGGGCGACGTCGGCGTCGGTTCCCGGTGTCGCCTAATCGCAGCTCGAAGCGGCCTTTTCTCAATCGCTACCGAACCGGCCGTTTCGTAAGCCGAAATTCGACGACGACGACGACGACGACGACGACGCGCGGCCACCCGCGAGCCGAGCAGCTTTGCCAACCGTCGGTGGAATTTTTCGCACTCGCATTTACGCCCTCGATACGGTGGAGAGGGCGCAAAGGCGGGCTGCTGCCGAAGCGAAGAGGCGACTCGGCCGTAATGCGAAGGCCTCGCGCCGCCGCCGTTTCTCGCCAGCCAAAAGAACGGAAACGTACCTGCGGTCCGCCGAGCACGAATTTGCCGCAAGGGTTGATATGGTATACGGTGCGTTCGTCCAAGTACTTCTGCGGAATCACGACTTTCACAACTTTCTCCATAACATCGACGCGCAAATCAGCCAGCGAAATTTTGTCAGAATGCTGAACGGATACGACGACGGTATGCACCCGTTTCGGTACGCACGCACCGCGCGAAAAATAGTATTCGCAGGTAACCTACGGACGGCGGCAACGTACGTTAAATGAAAATTAATACGGGGGCTCGGAAAAATCGTCGAGTGCGCGTGGGAGCGGGTGGGAGCGGGGGCAAAAAGAGGGGAGGAGTTGGTGGGCGGGTCGCGTGCGGCGTCGCTTCGCGTTCGTTCATACGTACTTGCGTTTTCGTATCCGGTCTGGCCCACCACAGTTCGCCGCTTCTTCTCAGTTCTGCGATTTTCTGGTTCAGTTTGTGCGCCAGCACCACCGTTAACGGCATACATTCTTCGGTTTCGTCGGTAGCGTAGCCGAACATGAGGCCCTGCAACAACATTGTCAACGGTGAAGACGCGGCCGTCAAACGACTCTCGGACGCGGCTACGGACGCATGCTACCCGTAGCGGCCGGTTACGCGTTCAGAAGCGGTTAAAAGCCCCGATTAAATGGCGGTTCGAAAGCGACTGACAAACGACCACATGCGATTAAATTAAACGTGCGATGTGCGATGTGCGATTTTCATGTCAGGCCGAATTCAGTCCGATCGTAAATTTTCGTTTCGACCACAAAAACGAATCGCTTTCCGTCGGCTTCTTAATTCACGATTTACGTTTACTCGAGCCCATTGCCCGCATTCGCACGCGCATCTCGCTTATCGAACGTGTTTTCGTCCCGTTGTTGTTTTTGTTGTTTTTTCGATCATTTTCAAACGCCTAGGAGGTGGCGGTTACGTGATGCGTCGAAGCGGCGTTTGTCGCGTCCGATTCGCAAACGCGGTAACGACTTGGACGGTCTACCCCCCCCCCACCCAGTATCTCGGCGCTGCCGGGGCCAGTCGAAAGTGGAAATTTCAGCTGGCGGAGAGTGCGCCAGTCAGCGCGCACTCGTCGAGCTGCGCCCAGGCGTCCCCGTTTACGCGAGGCTGAGAAGGCGGTGCTCGAGCGCCTCGAACCGCCCGCCCTGCGGCCCCCGCCGTTTTAGTTGCGTCGCCATCGAAAGCGTTCCCACCCGAAAATGTGCAGCCCTCGTCGAAGCCGTTTTCAAAAAAAAAACGTAAACACCAGAGAATCGAAATCATATGTTCGGCTCGCCGCAACAATAAAAGTACGTCAACTAACCTGAAAATGGCGAGCGCGGCCTCACCACCGACTGAGTAACGCCATATTTGAGGCAACTTTCGACGGTTTCAGGGGGTACACGTCGCCAATTCGGAATATTCGATATCCGCGCGCAGACGGGCCAACTTACTGTCGTTTCCAGTAGGTCACAGACAGATAACGCGATATCGAATATGGGGACGAAAAACAGCCGCCAAAAGAAAGGCACACTTTTGTCGCGAAAATATGACCAGTAAATTTTTCAGTTTGTCAAAGCGCTGCGCAATTACTGGCGTCGTTCGTCGAACCCCCAGTGTCCCTGAAAATGGTATTAAAACAAACGAACGTTACGGGCGTCGAGCGGCAATTTCCGCTCCATTTTTGAATCGAAGCCCTCAGCGGGGGGAGGGAGGGAGGGGGGGGTGGCCCTACGGGCGTCGCAAAACGGGTTAAACAATTTTCGCATATTTTATCAACTTGGTTACAATATCGAAACACGTCGCGCGTCGCGAATCAAGCGTTTGAAAACTGCTTGTCACGGTAACGTGAAATTTTCCAACTACTTTTAGTTTTCACGAAGCGAATGTGCCAACCGAGTGCTCCAGCAAAGTAACGTTGGGCCGTACGTCTGATTTGGCTCGAACGTACGATTCTCGTACGCCTTTCGGACGTGAAACCGAGCCGAAGCGTTCGGTAAGGTACGCGGATTTTGAAAAATCGATACTCCACGAGTTCGACTTGTGCTGCGTGTGCTGACGCTACACCCGCACTGTTCGTTTGCCGAGGGGAAGGAGCGTAGAGAGGGCACGTCGATGGTAATTCGTGTTCGATGCAAATCGTATAGAGATGCGAAATCGAGACGGGTAATTGGCCTCGGACCGCCGGGTACAACGAAACCGACCGGTCTCCGCCGGTGGTGGCGTCTCGAAAGCGTAAAGGCGAAAAGACGCAGCAGAAAATGGACGAAAACGACGCGACATATAGGTAGGTAGGTAGGTAGGTAGGTAGGTAGGTATGCAGGTATGGACGTACACGCCTCATACGTATAACCTACAATCGATGACGGCAGTGCTGCGAAAAGCGTTGACCAATCGTTTGTAAATGGCTGGCTGTTTGATTATACTTATACGCAAGTCGGCGCGCTCGTCCCAAACAAAAACAAAAACAAAAACAAAAACAAAAAACTAATAACAAAAAGTGAAAAAAAAAAAAAGAAAAAGAAAAAACCTTTCGTTTCGCGGACGAGTACGTCGGAAAATTAGGATCAGGCTTTGATCGGCCGACTTTTTGTCGTGCGCAGCAGCGATAGCGTAGCGACGCGGCGATCGGATCGGGAAGACGACGACGTGACAGAGAAATTCGGGGAAACGAAGGCGGCGAAAAGGAGAAAGTGGCGGCACGGAGGAGGAAAAGGAGGAAAAGGAGGAAAAGGAGGAAAAGGAGGAAAAGGAGGAAAAGGTGGACGCGAGCGAAGAGAACGCACGATAGCTGTATTATTGGCATTAGAATCCGCAACCGCGTCAGCCTACCGGCGAAAGGTAAACGGGTAAAAAGGTAAAAATAAATTACCTAGCCGAGTGCAGCGGCGGCACGTTAAGTGTTTGAAAAAAGCAGAGCGAAAAATATAGCGCATTAAATAAATAGGCCAGATACCTACTAAACAACCAACCAACTAACTAATTAATTAATCAACCGACTAACTAAATAACTAACTACGAAAAGTAGAAGCGCGGGAAGCGAAGAAGCTGAGTGAAATTTGAATACGCACGGCGTCCAGCCAGTTCGAAAAGACGCTGCTGCTGCGACGGCGTCCGCACCATAATCATCATAATCATCATCTTCATCATCATCATCATCATCATCATCATCATCATCATCGTCATCGTCATCGTCGGCGTCGTCATCAAGTGTCGCACAATCACTGTGTCTCCTTCCCTCTCTCTTAGCGCCACTCTCATCGCGTTTCTCTCGCACACTTGCGCAGTGCCTCGACCACAGCGCTGCCAACGAACGGGCGCCGCGAAACGACACGCAGCGACGCGTTCGTCGCGAGCAGCCGTCAATATTCAACAACAGTCGGCGTCTACCGTCGACGGGCAAACGATGTACCGCGGAACGCGCAAATAATCGCCACGACCGTTGGCCTGCTGCGACATGGCCACGAACAAAACCGTTTTGAAAGGGCTTCCACGAATGTAGAAAGGTGTGCCGCCAGTATCAACGCACCTGCGCCGTTGGGTACGAAACGTTCGACTTGCGATTTGCGACGGTCGTCGGCGACGCGCTGCTGCGCGTACGCAGTCGACGGCAGACATTCGGAAGGAGAACGTGTAACGCAAAGGCACCGAGCGCAGACAAAAAAGAAAAAAAAAATAGACGGCTTTCGAATGGAAAGTGGAGGGGAGGAGAAACGGCGGCCGAAATGTTGTCGAACGCGACAACGGAAACACAATAAACGCGTCCAACGCCAACGGTCGAAAGCAACGACACGGCACGACGACGCTGACGGGCTGACGGGCTGACGGGCTGACGCGCTGACGGGGCGATGAGGGCGTATATCTATCTACGCACGTTCGAGTATATTCGCGCAAATGGGCTGGCTGGGCCGCCGGGAACGGAGCCGGAAATACGCGAGTTTTCAACATTTGATGCGATCAAAAACCTGCATTTCCGCAATCATCGGAGGCTGTCCACGACGGTTGCCCTTCGAATATTACGTTTGTCTTCACGGGTATGTAACGCCGTACATGAAACAAATTAAGTATTAACCAACTCGGTTGGAAAAACGTAAGAAAATTGGAAAAAATTTGAAAATAACTTGAAAATCCATTTTCGCATTTACTAATCCGTCCAGATTGGACAGTATCCATTTTGAAATTTCGTTCCATACCTTCGGAGGCAGTAATCACAGTAGAGCACACGCGCAGATCGGATTTTGAGAAAAGTTTTTTTAGACCCACAACTGCGGACGAATCAAAGTTCCATATTGTAAGAGGGAAAAGAAAAAAAAAAAAAAAAAAAAAAAAAAAAAGAGAAAAAAAAAGCGCGTTTGTTCCGTATTAGCGTTTCTGTAAAACTATGCGAGACTTTTTTATCAATATTACCCAAACAGGAAATTTTACGTTCTCTTACCAATAAATCAAAAATAAAACCTCGTCCTTCGTCAACATCGAATGAACATGCGATACAGTTCGAGAGACACCGATAACGTTTATTGGAATTTACTCCACACAATTAGACAAACTGTCGTACTGCGAGAATTGCCATCTTCTAAAAACTTTTCAAATTTGGTGAAATGGATCTGGAAATAAGGAACTTAAAATTGCAAGATTTGTGACATACGCGACCACAGCGGGAGTTACAAAGCTCTACTTCTTTCAAACGATCACGATAGTACTCTCACCGAAAACTAGAATCGTGAAAAACATAATTTCTTCATTTCGTCATCCGAATACAACTACTCTCATAGGTGAGAAAAAAAAGAAAGTAACATTAGCCTTGTGCGACATCATTACGTAATACGGGACCCGCTAAATGGAGGGAAAGTAATAATGGATTTTGGATTCGGCACATTTAGGCTGCAGAAAAGACCGGTATGAAAAATCCGTATTATCATAGGCGGGAAAAGGAACTCGGAACGAGGACGATAGATTTGCTCCGTATCAGCGAATGGTGTATAAAGCTTGGAAACTGGAAAACGATAGGAGACTCGATTATAATTTATTATTTATCACGCTGGAAATAATTGCGAAACATCTACGTCCTCGAATGCGGTTTCATAAATATGTGTGCCGCGCATCAACCGCGGTACGTGTGTATTTTCCATGTGTCAAATTTTGTAACGGCTACCGTTCGAAAACCAGTTGACCGATTTCGCGCACATTGATAACCAAACCATTCTTTAACAGTCCCCAAATGCTGTAAAAATTTCGAGCCGATATCTTCAAATTTACGGTAGTTATCGCGATGAGAACATACGGGTGGTTTTTCAACGCTTTGAGAGCCTCCTCTTTTTCCAAAACAAGCGGATAAATTTCAAAAATTTCAACACGAATGTGTGGCCCATGAAAGCTGCTAACAACACTACGCCAAGTTTCATTGCCACAGGTCAAACAGTGGAGGCCCCACAGACTCGCACATAGTACCGAAATTAGCGAAAAAGAATTCGAGTGACCCATACATTTGCGATCAACGACTCGCGATCGGCGCTTTTCCACAGGTTCCCTTCCCAGGTCCCGCCCCGCTGCACTGAATGTAATAGTTGCATCTTCTGTTCGGAAATACACTAATACTCGTATACGAGCACGAATACAGAATTTTTTTGGGTACACGTTTAGAAAATATCCAATTTAGTTACCACCGAGTATTATAAAACGAGAAAACAACGAATGAAGCGCGAAAAAAAAATCTAGAAAAACGACAGCGTATTGCTAGAAATCATCGACCAATTTCGGAAATGAATACCGGATGAAAATAACGGTGTTGCGCAGATTCTCGTTACATTTGAATAATCCGTTCCACATACTAAGTCTGGTAAGAATAGTACGAAAATTAGTACCTTCTTCCGTAATCGTCTCGATCAGGTGAAACGTATCCGGAAATTATAAATGAAAAAAACGTAAATTTTTCACAAATCGATTATTTGTACGAACGCTCTTACTCTAAGTTTCTCATTCCAGGCCCAAAAACATCCGTATCCAAAATCCAATCCGTACGTCTGTTGTACGGTGATTACCGTCTCCGATAGTATGGCGCACAAAGTTTCGAAATGGATTTCGTCCGGTCTGGACGGATTATGGAAAAGTAAAAATTGATTTTCAAATTATTTTCAAATTTTTTCCAATTTTCTCGTCTTTCCTAACCGCGTTGGGTATTTTTTGGTACTCTACTTGTTTCACACGCACGGTGTTACATACCCACGAGATAAACGTGATATTCGAAGGGTAACACCCTGGACAATCGCCGGTGACTCTGGAAATGCAAGTTTTCGATCACATCAAATTTTGAAAATTTACGTATTTCCAGCCCCGTTCGTTCCATCGTACGTGGGTAGGCTGCTTTTAACGGCTGAATATTTGGTCCTTACATTGGTATAACTACGTATGTGAAACGAATTCGTCTACCACCCCCACAGCTCGAGGTAGGTACCGACAATTTTCGGTCTCATTGTTATCCACGAAATTCGCGTCGATTGTCATTTGTTTATAAATTGGGTGATAATCGTAATACCTATTTATTCGCATATTAGTTCGGATTACGGTCCACGGGGCCGAACGAATGCGGTACCGAAGGGGTGGGAGACAAATAGGTTCGAAAGCGGAGCCCTTTCAGCCGCGGCAGCGTTTACAGCGTTTGGAGGAGCGTGCGTGCGTGCGTGCGTCCTCTTCTATCACATACGTGTGCAAAACCCTTGTCGTACGCGCTGCACTGGCAACTATGCCCACAGTCACAAGCCCACTATCTGCGCTACGCACTTATCGCGTAAAAAGGCTAAATTCGATCTTCACTCGGCGACGGTCGCGGCCGACGGCACAGGTCGACCGACTGCGAGTCAAATGAGAAAGGCGTTTAACGAACGGATGACCAACATTTTGGGGTGCGTAGCGGCCAACCGAGAGCCGAGGTCACGTACGGCTTGGAAACGGCGGACGAGTGCGCCGCCCTTCGATTCGGACACCGTCGTCGTTCGATCCGTCGGCCCGTCAACGGCACGCCCTCCATTCCGTCCATGCGGCGGACGCGTACCAAAAATTTCACTCGGATAAAAACCACCGACCGGAAAGAGATGCGGTGCGATACGATGCGACGCGTAAAAGTAAAAGGCGGCGGACACGACACGGGCGACGCTCGCTCGCCCACGTTCGCGCTCACAGCATCGAACGTGCGCTGGTAGCTGAGCGCCAATGGTGAACGTTTTTCACACGGCGACGCTCGGGTCGGATCCGCGGTCTAAATAAAGGCGACAGCTACGGCGGAAGGCGCAAAAAAAAGCGAGTGCGGCCGGGCCAATCCGATCCGCACGCAGGTATATACACGCGGCAACGCCGCCAGCACGCACGTACGCACACATTACCTGATCACCCGCGCCCAAATCTTCGATACTTCTATTTATATGAACTCCGGCCGCGATATTCGGCGACTGTTCGTCCAGCGCTAGCATTACGGTGCACGTTTTGCAATCGAATCCTGCGTCAGTAAAAATTCGCACATTAAGCTCCGTGTGTCCGGCCGTAAGAAGAACGGAGACGGACCGTCCGACGAGACACAGCGGTCTCGGTTCGTAAAGTATTCAATCCATTCCGACCCGACCCGACCGACCCGACCCGACCCGACCCGACCCGACCACGACCCCGCCTCGCCGTCCCTTTTCATCCTTCCGCAACAACTTTCAACGTCTCTGTTAACGTTTTTCTGGACCCTTACATCCACCCCACCCCACCACACCCCGTTCCATCGCGCCACATCCTACCGTACCCAACCAATGCTCGCATCACCTCGTCACACCCGCCAACCAGCTCGAATCTCGCACAGCATAGGTTGGGCAATCGGATGGCGCAGAAATAAAAAAAACAGACCGATGAACCGACTGGCGAAGCGCCCGCTACTCTGATCGCTGACCCATCGATACCGACCATAGTAGGTATGTATGTATCATCATCATCATCATCATCATCATCATCATCATCATCCATCATTATCATCATCATCATCATCATCCATCATCCACCATCCATCATCCACCATTTATTATTATTATTATTATTATTATTATTATTATTATTATTATTATTATTATTATTATTTATTCTTATTATTATCATCATCATCATCATCATCATCATCGTCATTTATTAATAAAAACGATCAAGTGGCAATCAATCGAACCCGAACCCGAACCCGAACCGAACCGCAGAGCAGAAGAGAAAACAAGAGAAAAGAAGAAGAAAAAGAAAAGAGGAAACGAGTGAAAAACCGCCTACGAAGCGGTCGCGCATCGCGTCGCCCAGCTCACACCGAATTCGCATCAACTGCTTCTTTTATTTTGAAAAACGGCGCGCAGGTGGACACGGCGATAAAAAAAAATTGTACTCGCAATTCCGAGAAACGACCGTCGTAGCTGCTTTACGATTTTTGCGCTTACACGACGCGCCGCAAAATTGAGCCCCCGCCGGCCGCATCGCTCGAGCGACGGCCGATAACCAACGGTCGGCGTCTATTCATCAGCGTTTTTCTTATTTCATTTTTTTTTCTTTTATGTTTGTTTATTATTTTTTCTACTATTCGTTGCGACTTAAATAGTTTGTTTTTTTTTTTTTTTTTTTTTTTTTTTTTTCAGCATGACATTCGTTTTTCACACCCCGTCACCAGTCAATGGCAACGGCTGTAGCACGGAGGGGCGCGGTGGCGGCAACAAGAAAAACTGTTTCGGCGATGGCGCGACGCACTCTCTCATCGTCATCGACTTGGCTATTCGAATTTCGAATTCAATAACGGAGGCCAAAAAATTGGTAACCACCACTTTCGGTGAACGAAGCGTTAGAGGGAACGAAAAAAACATTTGGTAAAATGTAGGGCGGCGAATGCGACGGGAGGGCCGAATTTACGAAGCAAAAAAATAGAAATAAAAAATAAATAAATAAATAAATAAATAAATAAATAAATAAATAAATAAATAAATAAATGGTTGGTTCGGTTCTGATTGAGCCTCAAGCTGAAGCGTAAGACAACGACCATCAGCCGATGCGATATCTCGATTATCAACAAGAGGAACAACAACAGGAACAGGAACAGGAACAGGAACAGGAACAACAACAATAATGATGACGACGACGTATCCGTATTCCGATAAATACGCGTATGGCAGTGCGACGTCGAAAAACGGCCGACACCCACCACCGCCGGTACAAAATAGGGACGCGAAACTGAAACTGAAGCGAAAGGCGCGGACGGAACGGTCGGGCGGAGTGTACTGGACGGTGGAGGTGCGCCACCATCGCCACCAACCACCAGTGGGGCTACGGGAAAAAAATCGACAAGAAAGACGAATTTCAGGGCCGGATCCGAGGGCAAGTGCACCAGGTGAGCGGGTGCATTTCGCAAAAATTAGATGACGATGGGGTGGTGGGAGGTGAATGAACGCGCGCGCCGAGTTTACGAAACGCGTGTCGTTGCTCTCGACGCACGAAGAAGGCCAGACGAGTTGTCCGCAATCGGCGTATACGGTCGAACGCTTACGAGTTGCGAATGAGCGGCGTGTAACTGCCGACTGTGGCCGGCGGTGATACGGTACGGTACGAAACGATACGATACGATACGATACGATTTATCGTTTTCCGACGGCTGACGGCTATTGTGAAAAGCGGCCGCCACCGCGCCCCATACGCTACCGTGTTGCGACGCGTTTTTCCGCCCGTTGCCATTGAAAATGCGCGGCAAGGCGCTGCGAGCAGCGTACCGCAAGCGCGCACAAACGACGAGCATTCTGGTTTTTAGGCGCGCCGCGCCGCGCACATCTGCTTACATAATGACACGAGCGGCGGACAGTGTAACGACGATGACGACTATAACGACTGAAATAATAGGCTCGTCACTTTCGCTCGTTACGGCTCGTTAGCACGCCACTTGATACCATTTCCCTCCTTCTCAAATCGCCACCCACCACCTACCGTAAACGCGCCAGCGGAATATTTTATTACCTACATCTTTCGGCTCGTTTCATTTTGCGCAACATTACGACCGTTCGGTTTGTCCAAATCCGGTCGCTATTCGTAACGGCGAGTCTCACGAGAAGCGTCGAACGTCAACCTGTGAAAATGGGTAACTGGAGACGGCGGCGGCGGCGGCGACGGCGGCGTCGCAAAGTTACATTCGAATCAATTTACGAGGCCGGCAACGGATGAGAGCTCGATAATAATCGCAACATTTTCGAATAAGTCGTAATTCACCAATGAAAGCGGCAACACAGGTATCGCACGTCCTACGCCGATTCAGGCAGGTACGTACGTATTTTTTCGCACCTATTATAGGCCCATCCGTCTTTTCGGTACCGTACCGACGGAATTACGCGAAGACGTCGTCCGTACGATGGACACGCCGGTAACACCCTTTTCCCATATTTTCGGCAGTTTCAAAATTCGCTACCCGATGCCGGCCCACTTTGCTTCCGATCGCCAATTACTGTACGCGGCCATCTTCTTGACAATTTCTCCGTCGTTTTCACTTCCGGCGCCATTTTTCTGCCATCATTCCGACCGTTTTGTCAATACGCGATGCGTTATTTATTATTCGAAATTTTTGTTTCCATCCGACCGTTCCATCCAACGTCGAAGCGATACGAAATTACGAATACATCGCCGGTACAGTACAGCAGCCTGCCCCCGGGAGGAGGGCCCCATACATAGCTCGGTAATACGGTAGGCAGGCCTTCGTTGGCGCTGGCGCTTCCAACGAGTCGCGTCTGTAAAATACGGTACCACAGACCCCGTAGGTACGCGGAACGGCGACGGACGGATGCGGCCCGCGACCATTCGCAAAATTTCGCACCATCCGAATCGGCGATGCGGCACCGCTCGAATTTCAATTTTGATAAGCGCACGGACCGAGACGCGGTACGTATTATCTGGCCTCATTTCTCCGCTCGGCATTTCAGATTGACGCGCGCACGTAGTCGTTCGTCGAGCGTGCCAACGACGTTTCGTAGGTCGCGGCGGGAAGAAGCAGCAGAAAAGGGTGAAACGCGGCGGCAGTACCGGTTTCGCGCCGAAAGCGACTACGCCGCCGATGGAGCCGCCACAGGAAAGGGCCAGACGGCGGCGGTTGGACGAGCGGCTGCGCCAAATTTGTCGCCGCAATCCGTCAATCGGTTACTGTCTGGTTCGTGCTCGCGCACACACGCCGTCGTGTCGTACGGCGACCAATCGTCGACCGATTTTATGGGAATATATTTTCAAACGTTTTCCGCTTTGTCCCCGCCGTCGGACGTCGGTACGCAAATATTTTTCGGCGATCGAACCACCATTCTTTTCACGCGCCTACTCCAACCCGGACGATAATTATTCCAATATCGCGGAGAATCGAATTATAAACGCGGACGCAGCCGCGCCGAGGCTTTAACTAACTGCTGCTGCGACGACGAGCGCAACAAACGGCGAGAATCGGACGGAATTGGTGGTCGCGCGTCGCAATCGTTCGATATCGACCTTCGCAGCGATTCGTCTTCTTTCTGGTGATTTGGTTCGCAGCTACGGCGAACCGCGGCCGCTTAGGCCGCTACCGCGCACAACGGCATTCGCAGGCAGCCGTCGCGATTTTCTTCACCGCAGTCGACGAGTGCTGCCACCGCCCGTCTGTCGTGCGCTCAACTACCGATGATTCCATGTTAAAAATCTGACGCAGGCGGGCCGTCTTTCGATGCGATTGGACGCGACGATCGAGCGCGATAACAATTCGGACGGACGCATACGGAAAATCGAAATGGGAGGAGGGAGGAAAAGCATACGGTCGTCGCACGGTTTCATCGACGTCGGTTCGAAATGCGTTTATTAATGTACCAACGAGACGGATAACGGCCACACTCCAAACATAATTTGACGGGCAGCCTTGCGATTTTCGAGAGCGCAGCGGTGTACCCAACCACAGCCACCACCCATCAACGTTGGCACGAACGGGTACAAGCCGGCGAAAGGATCCGGAGGAGGAGGAGGAGGAGGAGGAGGAGGAGGAGGAGGAGTTGGAGGAGGAGGGAGGAAAGACATCTCTTTCTGTTTAGAATCGCGAAAAATTACCCGAGCAACCACCCACCCGCTCATGCACGTGCGTTCTGTGGTCTACGCCAGCGGTTCCCAACCCTTTTTTCAACGGCCACACTTTCGTTCGTCAATTCCTACACCTGCGGCATCCCGCCGTCCGAACGTGAGATAGTTTTTTAAATTTGAAAGGCAGAACGATTGACTGATATGATATGGTGATGAAATAGGTACGTCCGATAACGCAGTCCGCAATGTTTTCGGGTACCTGATGGAAAATCCTTACGATAATAAATACGATAATACGCGGTACAAACAGTGCTCCCCTTTCGCAGGTTTATATTTTTCAACTTTTTCCCCTCAATTTCTTATTTTTTTCCCGAGATCTCGCGGAACCCGTGGATGGGAACCACTGGTCTACGGTACGTACGGTATACATAGAGTTATACGTGCGAACCAAGTCGAAACCCATTTCGTGAACATGCATCGCACACGACACGACACTACTATACGGTCGATAGCCGACTGCTTGCAGTTGCTAGCAGCAAATGGCAACGTAACGACGAACGAGTCGAACGAGTCGAACGAACAAACGAACGAACGAATGCACGAACGAACGAACGAACGAACGAACGAGCGAACGAACGAACGAACGAACGAACGAATGCACGACCGAATGCACGAATGCACGAATGAATGAATAAATGAATGAATGAATGAATGAATAAATGAGAATTGAGAATACCATCGTAATAAAATGCGATGAGTGGACGAACACATTTTGCCAAGTTGTCATTTTTAATACAATATTATAAGTACGCGTATGTATATGTGTATTATGTATAGTTAGCCTGAGAATGAGACGGAGAAAAAAAAATGCTAAGACGGTAAATATTGGTCGATACCTGATCCCCCGCCCCTATCTCTTCTTCGTCTCTATTTATGTGCACACCGTGCGCAATATGATCCGACTGCCCGTTTATCGACACAAGGACGGTGCACGAATTGTAATCCAAACCTGAAGTCATCGGTGATTAAAAAATGGTAATTAAATAATTTAAAAAAAAAAAAAAAAAAAAAAAACAGACGAAAAAAGGAGAAAAGGGTAGAAAAGGAAAAAAAGGAAAAAAAGGAAAAAAAGGAAAAAAAGGGAAATAGGGAAAAAAGGGGAAAAAAGGAAAAAAGCGGAAAATAAGAGAAGAGAAACTTAATTTGTAAGCGAGACGTTCTTTTTCGGCCCTTTTCGAAAGAAGAAAGCTCGCGAGAAATGGACGGCTTCCCGGGCGGCGGGTGCGACGACGGCCGGGCGATACGAAAAAAGTCGCTGGCCGTACTGACCGGCCGGATAAACGCCGAAAGCCGACTGGCGAGAAATCAACGTACGGCCTATGCGGACGCCCTGACTGCTCGCATATGGCGCAGACAGCAGAAGCGGCGGCATCATCGTCGTCGTCGTCGCTGCTGCTGCTGCTGCTGCTGCTGCTGCTGCTTTCATATGTCATACGGGACGCGCGCCCACTTCGGGGTGGGCGCGTCGGTTAACCAATTTTCTTCGCACCTTCCAACTCGAATGGGCGCACATCACGCGACCGAAACACTCCGACCAGAAGCGGTTCGCCGTCGCGTAGTGATGCGAAAAATTTGTACATTTGCGAAACGCGGTTCGCGTGCTCCTGGTTTTTCGAAAAACCTGGCTCTTCGATCTGCTCCCTACTCCGAAACTGCTACGATCGTAATTAACATGAAATCCACTAAACCAAGAACGAGTGTAACCCTAACCACGTTGGACGGAGCAGTATCTGTCATCAAAATTCATGCCACGAACGAGTAGTATCCCTTATTCCCTTCAATACGACCGAAGTTATCAAAATAAATTTGGTGAGAATACAGACACGCAAACGTACGTAATACGTTGGCTAACGATTCCACGAAAATTTGGCCGAGTTCGCGTTTCGTTTTCAAAATATTGCCGAAATTCCATCATTTTCCCATTCCACGCGATGAAAATTATCGAGACGAAATTACGAGACAACTGTTAATCGCGGAAAGCTGAAATTTTTACCAGCTATTGTAATACATACGTTAGGCGAAGATTCTGCGAAAAATTTAGCTCCATACGACCAACAGTTCTCCCATAATTCCTCTCGATAGCTTTCATTGTATGGAATACCTATGCAAATAACATACGACCTAAATCTAGTCGCATAATTTCAGCGATATTTCGAGAACCAAGGGTGTACGTTTTTAGCCAAATTTTCACCTCGTACTATTAGTTAACTAATCTCGATATCTCTGAAAATTTTTAGCTTAGTCTTACTTTCGGGTTTTCGAGATATCGCTGAAATTCTGTTCGGATTGAGTGATTGAAATGACAATGATTCGATCTAGTTGAGGAGTTGGCGGAATTTCAGCAATCTCTCGAAAATGAAACGGGCGATCGAGCTGAAATTTTTACACAATTTTAAGCTAACGTACTACAACAAGTCGTAAAAATGTCAGCTCTCCCCAACAAACATTTCTCGTTATCTTCGAACGTATGAGATGTCAACGTATGAACTGCGGTAGATTTAGCTGCTGATAACGCAAAACCAGTACCCATTAGGCGAAAAGTGAAAAAAATTTAGTTTCCTTTCGTCTCTTCGGTACGTCGGAGCGGAAATGGGCAGGGAGCAAACTTTGTCACACCGGAGCACAGTTTGGGGAGCCAGTTGTTTCGAAAATCCAGCAGACAGGTCCGGAGCAGCCCATCCGTGCCGCGGCGTCGCATAACCTACCTTTGGAAGAATCATCGTAGCCGATATGCTCGACGGTGTCTCTGACCACTTTTTGGTAATCGATGTTCGCTTTCGACGTGATTTCGCCGCATAACAGAATCATTCCCGTCTTCGTTACCGTCTCTGCAAAACACAAAACGACCACAAAACTGTAATTCGAAAAATAAAGGTAGGTAATCGGACGCCGAGTCCGTAAATGGGAACGAATTGCCGTTTGGTGGGGGGGGGGGAGGAGGAGGAGGAGGAGGAGGAGGAGGGAGGACGGGACGGCCGGTGAAATGTGACAGCGGGGACCAGTCGCCGCGCGCTGCAAATCCTAATCGGATGAAAACCAACCGAATGCTAGCCGCCATATACGAGAAATAAAATGTTTTTTTTTTTTTTTTTCCAATTCCAAGTGACAGGCCGTCGTAACGTGGAATTGCCGAAGTGCGTTAGTGGGCGTAATAGGTGTGTCTTTTGTTTCGTTTGTGACGTTTGCGGCGCATACAACGCACGACTATAAAAATAAATTGGTACCTATTACGCGGGTACCGTATTCATTTTTTGGCGGTCGTTACAAAGAGACGAAAACGGAAGAATCGGCCGGCGGCGGCGCAATGCGGCGCGGCGACAAAAAACGCGAATCGTCAATCACGCGTTTCGACGTTCGACGTCCGACGTTCACGACGTTAGGTCACGACGTCACGACGTAACGTAACACGCCGAAACGTGAACATTGCGGAAACAGAGAATCCAAGTCGCACCAAATAGGCACCTACGTGGTTTTATAATACACTGTGGAGGCCGTTTACGAACTGTCCGTACCTATCAGCTTTGCAGCGATGTCTATACAGCGGCCATAACGGATACAACAATAAACTTACAACTTCTTGCTCATCGCTACTTTATCGATCTACACGAACGTGTCCCGCAGGTGTCCGTACAGGTCAACGAGAGCAGCTACACGGGAGTTGGAAATGACGCGGTGTTTTTGTGATTTTTACACTCGATTTTCGTATTTTTAATAGAAAAATTGTCCCTCATCAACGAACGCTTCAGTTGCGGGCATGCGTTCGAGTTTCATTTATATAGACGACAACTCGTAAACACTTCTTTATACAGTCGTGATTTCTTTATGGCCCGTATAGATAGTTTGTAAATGGCACTCTTGTTTGCTCACGCTAACGTACGAGTGACGTTATAAGCCACGTCCACACTCGTCTACCTACTCGAAAAACCATGTTTCCTTACTCGACAAAATGATGCTTATCATTGTACGGCAATGCGCATCGATACTTTTTCCTCTATCCGCAACCAACCGCAATGTCGATTGTGATTCCGACAGCACGACCTCTTGGCATGAACGGAGTACAGGTACACGACGACGGCCCATAAGTGAAAACAATCCGTCGAGGGGAATACAACACTCGAGGCCCAAAGAGGATGGTAGCGGAATGAACAAGAAAAACACAAAAGACGATTAAAACTTTAGCGCAGCGCGCACGTTTTTAAAAATCATCGAAAACTATTGGTAAATTTTTGCACCTATTGCACGAGTATTCGGACCCGAGGGAGTGGGTACGTTTTTCATTTCACGATTTTCCGACCATTTTTACACTATATTGGAAAATTTACGTATTTTCTTTACGTACCCCTTTTGCATCGAATCCATCTCCACGCGTAATTTTGATCGGATGGTTTTAAAATTTGAAACACGCATTCGGATCCATTTAAGGAAGAACCCTGTTGTTTTTGTTCCGGATGGGGCGCATAGTCCGTCCGGGAGGTCAGTTTAAACGTATTTTTTGACGAACAGCGAGCAGGTCGCAATTTTCAATCGATAGGCCTGAAATTTGGTGTACGGGCGTGCTTCAAGTCAAGGACAGTATTTACCAATTTTGGTGCGGATAGGCCTTACGATACGTCTGATAGGGTTGATGATTTTGTTGCAGTTTTGGTAGATTAATGGCCCTTAAAGAGGTAATTTTCAAGCAACAGTTACAAAATTTGGTATAGGTACTGATGTGACGTATATCTAACATAATTTCAAATTTGGTTCCTACTGGTAATTATGGTTCATTCCCTAGGGCTATTGGAGCTACTAATTTTTCATGTTATCTCATAAAAGTAGCGAGTGCTTTTCCAATAGTCACGAAATCTGGTACAAACTGAACCTCACATACGAGGACCAGACATCACCAATTTCGGTTTTGATTGGTCAATAAATTTGTTCCCCACTTATTAGCTATTCGGGGTGATTTTCGCACTTTTACCCTTCTAATAATGGTCCTGAAAAATTCATTTTCTAGCCTTCATCGAGAAAACCACTCGTTTTAAGCTAAAAACGACCCGACCTCGGAAAAAGTCAATTTTCGCCCACGCCCCCACGCGATGCCGTATACTAGATTTGAACACGGACGTAAATCTCCGCTAATATTTTCGTAACCAGAACGCGGATAACTGCACTATACTCTTTTAAATATATATGATCCATAATTATCGTCACTGTAGGAAAGAAAACCATCGAAATAATTTTTCATTTCACAAAAAAATATAATGATTTTTAACATATTCGTAAAATATTTTGCAAACATAATACCTACTTAATCAATTTTATCGCACGCGTCGTACTTGTGGGATATGGGGTAATTTTTTGCGAAAAAAAAAAAAAAAAATATATATATATATATATATTGTATATTACTTTATTAGAAGAACGTTGGCGATAGAAGTGATTTTTAAACCAAGAAAATCTACTTTTTCTTGCGAATCTCGCTGCGCCAGAGTTTTTTTACACCTCATTTTACATCTCTTACATTTTTTTCAAATACTTTTTTTTTTTTCCAACATTTTTTTTAACATCAGATTTTACATCTCTTTACGTCGCTTTTCATATCTTTTCTAAGCACATCGTTTGGAAAATACGACTACTCGGGGCAAAGGCCGGTAGCCGGAGACGGTACTTGCGGAAACGCACCGACCCCGAGTCGTACATCACGAATATAAGTATAGGGTCACTCAAACACTTTTGCACACAAAATATATGTAAGTACATAGGTGCGCACGTGGAAACACATTATACTGTGCTGTACACAACAGGGTGGCACAACTTTGGTTGTTGCCCTACGGGAAGAATACGCACGATTTGAGTTTTCTCGATACAAAAAGCCATTCAACGAGAAATCGAATAGCGCAGGTTTGAAGCCGAAACAAACGAAATTGGCGGAGATACGGTCGAATAATATTAATCACGCAGAGCGTTGGTATTTATGGCAGAAATAGAATGAAAACCAAACATAATGAAATTCAGTGGACCGTACATTAGTATTTAATATGATGGTACCTTCGCGTAACAAAACCAAATGAAAACTAGGATGAATTACAAAAGGTTCTGAAAAACTGCTTTCGTTCCGCCAGAGAGTAGTAGCGTCCCAAGTAGATGTAAGATTACGTTCCCACTCAACTCGGCTTTTGAGCATCGATACCTCTGCAACATGAGGTAATGGCATCGTGTACGGCAACGACAGTTTCAAAGGATCGTCCCTAATGGTAGATTTTCACTGTAACGCGTCGCCACAAGAGAAAAGTCACACGGAGTTGGATCGGGTGATCGCTCCGGCTATAAGGTATGACGGCATACCGAATTCTATATTTAACTCGTACCTCCGCCAATACCATTTTTATCGATTTCAAACCACAAACTCGATTTCTCGTTGAATTTTGGGTCAAAATAGTTTATTTTCAAACCTCGGAACACGCACACTGGCACAACTTTTTACATCGAGAAAGACTTCAATCGTATACATTTTTACGACGAAGCAGCGTCAAAAAGTTACCACTATGCATGCGGTAAAACACGCCTAATGTGATTCCTTTGGAACTGATCAAGTTGATCAATAATACGGTGGTGATAACAAGGCGAGAGTTCATCAGAGGAGAAAAAAACCAAAACCAAATTTACTGCCACACAACTGTACTTTAGTCCGTTTAAAAAGTTTTGAAAACGTTCTCGCATTATAATACGTGTAAAGTAAATACAAAGAACAAAATTATCGATATTCGTTTTTATTATAATGCGAATAACGCGTAATTTCACGAATTAGAGTGGAGAACAGCAGCCGCATTCGTTTACGTTTACACCAGTTTTGGTGAGAAAAGATCACAGCTAATGATCGCACTAAACGCGTTACTGATCACTATTAGGGTATAATAATTATTACAATGTAGAATGCGCGAATGTACGTGAAAATTGGTTGTAAGCAATTCGATTACGCTGTAGGTTGGTGATGACTCCGTCCGGGTCCACTGTAAGCGGGGTTAACACCGACCGCATTTCCACTTTAGCAGTTTCGGAGGAAAGGATTCTCCAAGTTTTGCTAACCCACCGTGCGGCGGTCATACCGAAAAACTCGAGTAAACTGAAAGAATTTGGCCTGCAATTTTTGGGGATAGTTAAAGAGACAACAATCGTGGACTGGTTTGATATAGAATCTGAGCAAAATTGGTCGGCTAGTTATTGATACGTAAACGACGTCTTAGCCCTTCGTAGGGCCTATGTGAGACTTACAAGCATCAGGCTGAACTTCGTTTATCGTAAGTCTCGATGATGCGTCATTGCTTGAAGATGTGTGGTTGGTTATGTGCGTGCCCCTTGTCAACCGAAGCTGAACACAACACTTCATTTTCAAAACAAATCTATTATATTCCATTCCATGATTCCTCAGCCCTTATTTAAGTTACCGAGGTAAAGTTGGCAATGCTGGAAAGGGGAGAAAATTTACTCGGATTTACTTTGCACGTAATTTTTTAATCATCCTTGGAAGTTGGAAAATAAACGAAAGAAAAAATACAAACTAATGGAAACTTCGCCATTTTAGTATGTTGGGATATTTTCACGTTTACGCATTAATTTTTCACGAGTACAGCCACAGCGACACACGCGTATTTTTTTTTTGAATGGCAGCTTTTATTAAAAATTGACACTTTTGGAAAATACACTAACTGTGGCTGATGCACAGAAAAATACTCGCATCTCCTTTTGTTTTTACATATCTTTCTGTATCCTTTTTTTAATGTGGAACACGCATTTTTATTTTCACTACGAAGGTAAAAACGAAAGTGTGCAGGCAGCTGGCAGGTGCGAATTTAGGTGCAAATTTTGGTGGAAGGAGAAAAAAAGGAGAGAAGAAAAACATGTGTGTCGGTTAGTAAGTGTGTGGTTGTGTGCGTGCGCATGGCCCTAGAGAGTATTTTATTTTCAGATTTTATTATGTAATACGCTACTAGTCTCTTAACACATCAATGGACATATTTTTTGAGGTGCTAATTTCGAATTTGATGTTAATTTTAGCATTAGATTCATTCTTCAACCCTCAATGTGCCCAAAATGGGGATAATTTTTTATTTTCTGAACATGTTTTTTTAAGCGTATAGGATGAAATTTTTGTCTGATAATTATAAAATTTGAAACAAAATATAGCACTAGCCAACAACATGACCTATTAATTTTGTTGCAGATCAGCTGTATGGTACTTCCAGTATTGCTGTTTGTTTTTGTTTTAGCTATGCAATTTTCAATTCTCAACCAATAGCTATGAAATTCAAAACAACTATTTATTATAATTTATTATTAATTGGTATTATTTTCGATGCAGACCATTTTTATTTTTATTCTGGCTATAAAATGCATATAATAAAATTCAATCCCAACTTTTGTCTATTTATCCACGTTTTTTGCGACATTCACAATATTTTTATTTTGAAAAAAACTACCCTCTCTTATTTTACAATTTCTCGGCTACTATTTAAGCCACAAAACTGAGGTTGGTACTATTGATAAGAGGAGAAAATTTTCTCGAGTTCTTTACTAAAATTTGCTGTTTTATCGCCATTAGTTTCTCATAAATTGGCCATAAAAAAACTGCAAATTCGTTTCCACCTTCAGATTTCACCTAAAACGAATTAATCACGAGATGACGAGAGAAAATACAAGAACAAAACTGGACACGGCGTATTACTATATATTTATAAGTATATATGTATGTGTTTACATATATTACATATACATATACATATACATATACACATATATATATATATGTAAGTTCGTTCGCGACCGATTCTAATTTGCACTCGAATAGGAATAAAGTGTGAGATTGTTTAGATTCAATAATGTTTATTCACACGTAATTAATTGATCAAAGTGGAATTAGAAAATTCAAGTTTATATACACGAAACGAACGAACGTAAAATGAATCTGTATATCTGGGTCAACAGTGAATGACCGTACGAATGAATGAAGTAAAGTATCAATGAAACATTATCGGAATAAGATACGAAGTCGATGACAATAACAAAGAAAAACGTTCGAGTCAAGATTAGTCGAAAATGTTGTCATCGGATAATAGAATGAATGAGGTGAATGAATGAAATTACGTAATAGTTGATAAACAGTTCTCATTTGGTAAATTATTACCTCGCAACATCTTAGGCCTAGGTCATACTTAAATAAACATGAAAAAGGTCAAAATCTTGCAAGTATGAGCGAGATTTGGTGTTATCCGAGGAAAGACGATTTCGTCTTTTACATATATATATATACTGTATACAAAGGATTTTTGCATAATATTTTGCCACCATCGGACATTGAATGTATGTATATGATTTTGGTCATCTAGGATTTGTTAACTGGGGTAGGTGGAGAGGGCGTGTCGACCCCTCCACCAAAGCTAGTAGGAATGTAAAGCGCAACAAATACTTATTATTAACTATTCTAACATGTTACTGAATTTGGTGCAGATCAGCTAGACAGTATTCGTAGTTCTACTATTTCGGATATTATTTTGGCTCTAAAATAGAAATTTGCAAAAAATATAAAATATAATTTATTAGAACATACTAGCAATTCTGGTACGAATGGGTGGGAAGTCATTTCCAAAAGTTAATTTACAATTAGATTTTGAAGGAGATGATTATTTTTGATTGTGTGATTTAACGTTAACAGTTACGAAATTTAACGATAATTTTTCAGCGACCAATTTTACAATTTTCAAAAATCTACATTTTCTAACGAAGCTGGTGTTGCGTTTGGACAGCTATTAAAATGTGTTCCACATTAAATGTTTCGGTCTACCTCAGCTGGTACCAAAGCGCGCTTTTTTCATCTCTTTTCAGCAGGTTTTCAAAACCAATTAAGTATAAGCATTAAACATCGGCCATCGCTACCACAGTACTAGAGGATTGTGACTGTCGGGTTGGTTACATGTTTCTGTAGGCGCTAGGTTTCAGTGTTTTACATCAGACAACTCTTATCTACACTCATAAAATCGTATTCAAAAAAAAAATTTTTTTTCAACTAATTATGACATCTTCTTTTACACAATGTCATTTCAAATCTTTTCTTACATCCTTTTTATTTATTTTATTTTTATTTTTTTGTTACGATTTGCATCAAAATCTAATGGGCATTCAGTCCGTTCAGTTACCCATGCACCAAATTTCAGCCCTATAAAATGATAATTACATCGTTACCCCCACTGGTGGAACTTTTATCAGCCCCCATTGCTAAACCGTTAGACTGATTCTCATAAAACTCGATGCAGGTTTTTATTACGAGAACCAACTACCCATCAAATTTCAGCCTTATCGAATGGTAACTATGTCTTAAACGTCATTGGTGGAACTTCCTTTTGGCTTCCTGCAGCTCAATTCTGCAACCGATTTACACAAAATACAATATCATCCGAGGTCGTGCCTACAAATGCCTCCATACCAAATTTCAGCCCTATTGGACAACAATTGCGACCCTTATCGTGTCTACAAGAAAATATAAGTTTCCGATATTTTCACGTCGTCGTGATTTTTCGTTAAATGAAAAGCTATCGTATTCCCAACCGCAACTTAACGCTACCTAGCAGATTAGCAAATCTGAAAGAACCTGCTGCCAAAGAGAGGTCAGCGTCGTCGGCTATTCGCGAGAGGCTGTAATCGAGATCGAGCCGAGTGACGATTTTTGCGAGACAGAATGGCCGAATGAATGTTACGTACGTGTAACTTCGTTTACGTCAGACCGCCACCGACGGACGGCGCGGCACCACGCCCAGCCGAATGCGAATCGCGAGAGAACCGGGAATCGCGCGATCCGGCCATAGGCACGAAATGGGCGCCTATGCGATCGGACGGAGGAGGGATCCGATTACGAAGGGGCGCGATAAAGGCGGCCACAGCGGCGCTCTTTCCAAGCGGCGAAAGCTCGCACAGCGACGAAGAAGGCGCACCCTCGGACCGACAGCTCCAACCACGCGACGCTCTTTCATCGTTTATTTTCGTTCATTTAGTGGGCGCGCAACACGTCGTGGATCGCTCGCGCCGCCCTACGGTAGGCGGCGCGACAATATTATTCGTATTTAAGGGCATCCCGGGCCGACAAAAAGCGAACGAAAGGTCGAAATAATTTATAATTCCGGATGACTCGACGAGTAACGAGGAGACTACGAAAGAAAATTTTACAGCTATTCAGATCATCATCTCTACACGAAGAAATGGAGCAGCAAATTAAGGATTTCAAAAAATTTTCACAACGCAAATCCTGCTCAGCAAACGTATAGGAGAACGGCGCGATTCAAACAAAATTGTATACCTCTCTCATCAATTCATCACGTGCAGCAATTGGGAACAATTTAGTTCACACATCCTTCTGCCCGACCAACGAGGCAGATTTAAAAAAAAAAAACAAAATACATACAACCGATTGCTCGCAGCTGGCACACAGCTATCAAATTCTATTTTGCGCGGCTGTTGGTAAAAATAAGTAAAACGCGCAATTTCCAAAAGTGTTAAATTTTGTAATGGCTGCCATTCGAAAACCAGCGGACCGATTTCGCTCGAATTCAATACCAAACCGGTCTCAAGTAGTCTCCAAACTGCCATAAAAATTTCAAGCCAAAATTTTTTATTTACGAGAGAGTTATCACTCGTGATGACAACATGGTAGATTTGCAACACTTTGAGAACACCTTCCTCCGAAAAGTAGCGGATGAATTTCAAAAATTTCAACACAAATTTATAGCCCACGAAGGCTTTCAACACTAACACAGGTTTCATGTTTCATTGTCATAGACGAAACAACGGAGACTCTACAGACTCCCAAAATGTGCCAAAATGATCAAAAAAAGGAAATATATATATGCATACATACATAGGGTACGGAAGAATTTGAGTGACCTGTATATTCGTGATCCACGACTTAGGGAAGACAAATACGAACGAACCAACAAATTCTGATTTTTGACTCGTCAGTTTGTTAGAAAATTCAAAAAAGACCCAAATTTCAAATTAACTTTAAGCGGCTCGTGTAAATCGGATTCAAGCCTTTCCTCTTTAAGACAGTCAGACAAAAAAAAGACAAACTGGTGGTGTCCGAATTTGAGTATTGATTGCTGTAGAGGCCACACGAAAGTTTGCTGGAACTACAGAAACCACGGCAAACACGTTGTTACCTCTTTTTGACGCGTACCTTTTTCCTTCGACGTAGTCGGTAAAAATACAAGCAAACGTAGCTATTATGTTTCGTAATAGGGTACTGGACATGATTTTCAGTAAACATATTTTCAAATTCTTTAAAAAAAATAAAAAATATCAGTGAAAACCACATTAAAATTGGTTAGATAGAATGGGAGAAAATGAATGGTAAAGTTGAGTTGTCAAAAAACATTGTGATATTTTTTGAGCAGTGGGTGTGATATCATAGAATTGACACATCAGAAAACTTTTCAACTCTGTCACAGGTTTCTCATTCATTCATTCCTCACTCTCCTGTGTTTGTTTGTACATTGGTTTAGTTCAGCTCATCAATTTAGAAAGTTCATGATGACTGTGAGGGAGGGGATGAGAGGATGTCCACTTGCACCCCCACCCCCTTATTTATAGACAAATTCTAAACATTGAAAAACAATAAAAACTAAGAAAATCAAAAACCAATTATTCCTTATTTGTTTTAATATTAGAGCACAGCCTTGAAAAAAATTTTTGGTGATGCCTATGGAGTTATTTACTTTGAGGGCTGAGTTCATATTTGCAACCCATTTTTAGATTTAACCCTTCATTTAGCCCCCTGAAGCACAAGAAATGGAATTAAGATAATATTCTTGGATGTTATTGAGTGATACATCGATTATATTGTTTTTTGAGGCTCTGAGTTTACATTTATAATCCATTTTTAGATTGAACACCTCCTGGACCCCCTGTGACCCCAAACAGGGGATTAAGATAATATTCTTTGATATTATTGAGTGATAAATCATTAATAATGTTTTTTGAGGCGCTGAGTTTAGATTTACAATCCATTTTTTAATCAAACCCCTTATTGAGCCCCCATCACCCCAAATAGGTGGTTGAGATACTATGCTTAGATATTATTGAGTGATACATCATTAATAATATTTTTTGAAGCGCTGAGTTTAGATTTGCAATCTAATTTTAAGTCAAATACCTCATTGACTCCCCTATGATCCAAAACAGGGGGTTCAAATAAAATTCTTAGATATTATTGAGTGATACACCACAAATAATGTTTTTTGAGGCATTGAGATTATATTTACAATCCATTTTCAGATTGAACCACTTTTTTTCTTTTTGTGCCCCCGAAAAAGGGATTGCAATTATATCTTCACTTATTATTGAGTGATTCATTAGGTATTGGATGCCCATGTTTCTTAAGACCAATAAAAAACAACAAAATTCAGTAAAACTACTCGCCCAGCTTACTTGTAAGAAAAATAAGATTTTTGTAATTGTACTAAGAAACTCGTAAAACATTATAAACAATATATCACACAATAAATTGTGAAAAGTCAAAATTAGCTAGTTATATCTGAACCACTTTGGATCACATTATAAGGAGTTGAATGAAGAAATACATGTCAAAAGAAAATTTCAAGTCTAAAAAAATTACCAACAATGTATCACACAATATAAAAGGGAAATTCAAAATTTACCCCTTTCAGAGCCCCTGTAGGATCACTGTGGGGACCATGTCCTCCCTTCTTTCGGGGCTCGGCCCCAGTCGACAGACCGCGGACTTGGTCCATCACCAAGTCCGCATAATAAAGTCTACGGACGTAAAACAAATTAGGCGCTCGTAGCACTTAGGCTAAACAGACGAAATTCGTTCTCTGTTTAGCCGACGTGTTACGAACGTAGCCTAGCGCGGACGTGCACACGAATACGCACGTGCCGCGGTCTAGGCTAAACACGAAACGCGCGCCTATCTCTCGATACTCGCGGATGACGTACGTGTTTAGCCTAGCTTATACACCGGCGATGTCTTTCATCAGTCGCCGGTTCAGGATACTATAAAAGGTTGGCTGCCTTACCAAATTGGTAATATCCGAACACGCAAGTCCGCATCCATTCGCCTGTGGGTTTTAGAGGTGAACCCACAGCCTGGTGACCCCGACGTGATATTTTACGTTGGGAATTTTTTTAGGAAGCAGGTGTGAAAACGCTAGCTGGCGGAATACCGCTGGCCTGCTAGTGCGAGCAATCGCGCTTGTCTAGCGGAATTTTTCGCTGGACTCTTCACTTGGAGACTGACTGTGGGAAATCGACCCCCCTTTCCAAAATAAACGTTGTCCACTTGGAAGGGTAACGGAACACGCCTGAAAATAAGGAAACGTCTCACCAATCGTGGTAACCCACGATTCGTACATCTAGGATCCTCTAACGAGTTGAATCTATTCACAATGGTAGATGAAAATGTTGCTGAAACTGCTGATCAGCCAGCTCAAAATATAGCTAGGCAAGCAGCTGTTCGAACCATCGCTTCCAAAGAAGCCGAAAATCAAGAAAAATTAATTCACGATCTCATTAAAGCTAGTGTAGAAGAAGCCTTGGACAAACAACAGAAATTGTTTGGTAACCTCCAAAATAAGAAAAGGAGAGTTGAACTTCCTACGTTCTTACCCAAAGACGTAGAAACATGGCTCATGCAACTGACAGGCTGCTTCAGGGTTGAGCAAATTCCCCGTGAAGAACGCTACCAACAACTTTGCGGTAGTATGCCAGCCGAAATAATTCGGGCCTGCCCAGACATAATGGACTGTCTGGAAGATGAGGAAGACCCGTACGAATGGTTTATTCAGAAAATAAGAAGAACCTTTGGTACCACTCAACGCCAGGAAATAAGGCAATTATTGAGTGGGATGTCAATTGGAGACGACAAACCAACCGTTTTTATGACAAAACTGGTTAAAAAAGGTGATAACCATGTCTCCCCAATGGTAATTGCAGATAGATTCTGTGAGCAGCTACCAGCTTCAGTAGTACAATCGCTGGGTGCTCTAAATCTGACCAATGCAAGGACCGATGACGACCTTCTAGCACTAGCCAAAGCTGCAGAAACTGCAATGGAATATACAGGGAAACCTGCCATCCAAGCAACAGCAGCTCCAGCAGATGAACTGAGTAAGCTCCGAGCCGAAATAGCTGAGTTAAAAATGGAAACTCGCAAGGCTAGAGACTATACATCTGCTAGGAGTAACTTCAACAACAGATCCAAGAGCCGGGGACGTAACCCCAATAGAAATAAAAGCTATAACAACAGGCAGTCACGCTCTCGAGGACGGAGAGATGACAAAAATAGGAGTCCAACACCTCCGAGGAGATCCAAATCTCCCAAGAAACTAGATCCAAACTGGTCAGCAGCTCTTTGCTTCTACCATAATAGATATGGAGAAAAAGCAAAGGCTTGCAACACCCGCTGTAAACGATGGGCGGAGAGAATGGTCCAAGACGCGCAGGAGAAGAAGACTCTCCTCGCAGAGATCGAAAAGAGAGAACAACCTAGTAAGTCAAACTAGACCGAGGGGTCATATCGGTGGCTACCGATCCCTCGCCTAAATTCTCTCGCCGCCTGTTCATCACGGACAGGACAAAAAGGAGAAAATTCCTCATAGATTCTGGTGCTGATCTCAGCATTTTACCAGCTAAAAATAAACATAAGAAATTTTCTCCGAAATCCAAACTAAATGCAGTTGACGAACATACATTCGCTGCATATGGCAAAAAACATTGCAAAATAGACATTGGTCTCCATAGGGACATGTCTTGGGATTTCACAATAGCTGATATATCACAACCAATACTTGGAGCAGATTTTCTTGCTCACTATGAGTTGGTAGTCGATTTGAAAAATAAACGTTTAATCGACTTAACCACTGGCAAATATGTGGAAGGTATAACAAAAAATTACAAATTACTAGATACTTCCATTGGAAGTTGTGCAACTGTAGATAAAGATTTCCTAAAAATACTGAATGAATATCCAGGTATTTTATTACCATCAATAAGGAAACATCCGACATACAAACATGATACAGTGCACGTAATAGAAACAAGGGGTCAGCCTTGCTCAGCAAGGGCACGTAGATTGCCACCCGACAAACTTGCTGAAGCCAAGAAGCAATTTTCTAAAATGATAGAAGAAGGTATTTGTCGACCTTCTAACAGCTCATGGTCTACACCAATACATATGACCAAAAAGGCTAATGGAACATGGAGAATCGTCGGGGACTATAGAGCCCTGAACGCTAAAACTATTCCAGACAAATACCCCGTACCCAATATAATGGATTTCAATAACAATATGAAAGGTAAAACAATGTTTACCAAAATAGACATTAATTGGGGCTTCCACCACATACCAATGGCTGAAAAAGATATCTGCAAGACAGCACTTATCACTCCATTTGGCTTATTCGAATACTTGCAAATGCCATTTGGACTTAGAAATGCTGCTCAAACCTTCCAACGTTTTATGAATCAGCTATTGAGGGACTTACCATTCGCATATGCTTATCTAGACGACATATGCATATGCTCAGAAGGTGGAATTGACGAACACGAGAAAAACGTAAGAGCCGTATTACAGCGTATACACACTGCCGGCCTTACGGTCAATTTACCTAAAAGCGAATTTGCTAGAAACAGTATTGACTTTCTCAGGTACCAAATAACACCCGAAGGTATAGCCCCCCTGAAAACAAAGGTGGAGCCAATATTGAAATTTCCTAAACCCAAGAACGTTGCAGAACTTCGAAGGTTCCTAGGAATGATCAATTTTTACAGACGTTGCATAAAAAACGCTGCTTCAGAACAAGGCAAACTGTTCGCCCTTATTAAAACCAATAAAAAGCGCGACAAAACGCCCATTGAATGGAATGAAGAGGCAGAACTAGCATTTGAAAATACAAAAAACATGCTAGCCAACGCAACGTTACTGGCCCACCCGGATGACAGTCTTCCACTCTGTATCTCAACAGACGCATCCGATTTTGCAATAGGTGCAACCTTATACCAAATAAAGGATAACACCAATCAACCACTTGCCTTTTTCTCGAGGAAACTTTCCAAAACTGAGAAAAATTATAGTACTTACGACCGGGAGTTATTGGCAATAAATACAGCAATAAGGCACTTTAGACACCATGTAGAGGGTAAATGTTTCGCCGTGTATACGGACCATAAACCCATAACACATGCCTTTGAGCAAAGAAGTGAGCATGCCTCACCTCGCCAAATTAGACAGCTCGAATTCATTAGTCAATTCACAACTGACATAAGGTACATCAAAGGAGAGCTGAATGAACCAGCTGACGCCTTAAGTAGAATTGAAGCTATCATAACTCCATCTCAGTTACCATATGCCGAAATAGCAAAAGACCAACTGGAAGACGAAGAATTGCAAAAATTGCTATCTTCCAACACCACTGGTCTTAAACTAAAACTGAGAAAACTCCCTGACACAAAATTACTACTAATATGTGATGTGTCAACTGGTAAAGAACGTCCATTTATTCCATTAAAATACAGAAAAATGGCGTTTGACAGTGTGCATAACCTATCACACACTGGACCTCGTAGTACTACAAAACTCATGACCTCGAGATTCGTATGGCCCAAAATAAATTCAGATTGTAACAACTGGGCCCGTGCCTGTCTGAATTGTCAGACAGCCAAAATTGGCAGACATACGAGATCTGCATATAAAAGGTTTAGACCAACCGATCGGTTTAAACACCTTCACATAGATTTAGTGGGTCCATTACCCCCATCACAAGGACATAAATACCTCCTTACGATGATTGACCGTGCAACTAGATGGCCAGAAGCAATTCCATTAATTGAGATGTCAGCACAAACAGTAGCTACTCAATTATATACAACCTGGATCGCTAGATTTGGAGTACCCCAAAGCATCACAACCGACCAAGGTAGGCAATTCGAAAGCCAACTATTCAGTGAACTAACAAAAACCTTGGGTGCTAAACATTGGGCTACTACAACCTACCACCCCCAATCAAACGGGAAGGTAGAAAGGTGGCATAGAGCTCTTAAAGCTTCTATAATGGCTGCCGACACAAAAAGATGGGTAGAGATCTTACCTACCATCTTGTTAGGCTTAAGATCAGCCTTACAAACCGACACTGGCCACTCCGCCGCTCAATTAGCATTAGGCGAAGAACTACGCTTGCCAGGGGATTTCTTTATCGAATCAAAAGAAATAAACCCCGAAACCTTAGTGCAAAACATAAAAGATGATGCAAATCAATTCCTTAAGCAAGCACCTACTCACGGTAAACAAAAACCTTATGTCTCAAGACACTTAGCTACAACATCGCATGTGTTCTTACGAGAGGAAGGAATGAAACGAGCTTTACAAAAACCCTATTCTGGACCATACAAAGTAATTGATCGAACAGAAAAAACGTTCACAATACTTGTATCAGGACAGGAAAAGAAGGTGTCGATAGATCGGGTCAAACCAGCATTCCTAATTAGTGAAAATGCAGAATTGGACAAAATCATAAATGAAAATAAAAATAAAAATTCACAAAATTCAGAGAATAAAGACGAAAAAACAAATATAAAATCTGACTCACAAACAAATAAAACACGAAAAACATATAGTGAAGTGGTAAAATCAAACACCAAAAATAAGAAAAAAGTCAGATTTAATGAGGAAATAGTCACTCACACATATAATCCTAAAAGCCCAATTAAGCCTAAACAAAGAGGCAGGCCAAAAGGAACATACAAAAAACGCAATCAGAAACCAACAAGAACATCACCTCGATTTTGTAGAGAGTAAAAATATATAGATATAATAAAAATCTCATACTCTTATCGCACGTGCTTTTTCTAACACACTAGCACGTCGACCTCAAAATCGAAGGTTAGATAAAAACACATAAAACACTATAGACTGACGTCACAAACAGCTGATTGCAAAAGGAAAATTGAACCAAATCGTCGCAACAACTGACAAACACATTTCATTCGCCTGTCGACTGTTGCTCAAAGCACCACTTTTAGTTCAATTAGAACTGTTCGCTTTGATTTCACTCTCGAATTTCCTTGTACATTTTTACCTCATTTTTATTTTTATTCACTATGTCCTCAACTACCAATATGGAAGTTGACCAACTTCTCGATTACGAGGAGGAGATGTTGCTTTCCGACGCAACTAAACCCCCTCAACCTGCCAAAAATTCTCAATCCTCAGGGAACGTTGCTAACATTGAGTCAATTCTCAATGAGATGACGCAACAAACCCCGAAAATCATTCCGTTCCCTGCGGACCAATCGGCGGCTTGTTCCTCTGTGGCTAACACCACAGAGCCACCTGACGCTAGGAAGGCGAGCATTTTCCTCACCTCCGAAAATCAGGCTCTTTCGATAATTCCGAAACCAGAGCCGAAATTTTCAAATTTCAAATTTTCCAACTCTGTCGTCCGTAACAACTTTCAGAACACTGGCATTTCCAAATCGCCACTTCTCCAAGGTTACACTCCTCTCCGTAAAAATACTCAGGCGGACGAACATGGACACCATCCTCGTAGAAATAGAAAACGTGGTATCCAATCCAGAGCTAACTATCAGCAACGTCGTAGACTATCCTACTACGACGGGACTATTGCGGGACATACCCTCGGCGTGGCCCTCCGAGATCTAATCCTCGGAGGAAATGCCAACCCTCGCAACAATGCGAGGCCACCCACTGGACACAAATGAGTCGTCCACGGGTTCCCCCAGACTTCGGAACATAAGTCGTTCCACCAACAGTGAAACTGGGGGGGAGTAGCTGTGGGGACCATGTCCTCCCTTCTTTTGGGGCTCGGCCCCAGTCGACAGACCACGGACTTGGTCCATCACCAAGTCCGCATAATAAAGTCTACGGACGTAAAACAAATTAGGCGCTCGTAGCACTTAGGCTAAACAGACGAAATTCGTTCTCTGTTTAGCCGACGTGTTACGAACGTAGCCTAGCGCGGACGTGCACACGAATACGCACGTGCCGCGGTCTAGGCTAAACACGAAACGCGCGCCTATCTCTCGATACTCGCGGATGACGTACGTGTTTAGCCTAGCTTATACACCGGCGATGTCTTTCGTCAGTCGCCGGTTCAGGATACTATAAAAGGTTGGCTGCCTTACCAAATTGGTAATATCCGAACACGCAAGTCCGCATCCATTCGCCTGTGGGTTTTAGAGGTGAACCCACAATCACATAATGGGTAAAATTAAAAAATTACGTCTAATTCAAAATCAGCAGCTAAAAGACTATTACCAATGATGTATTACACAACAAAATATGAAAAGTCAAAATTTCCTCTCATTTTGAGTCTTAGGGGTCAAAAATGAGTCAAATGAATAAAATAATGTCAAATTTGAACTTGGCGCCTCAAGAAACATTACAAATGATGTATTACATAATAATATGTAGAAAAACAAAATTGGGCCCTTTTATGAGTCCCTTGGGATCAAAAAATTGATCAAATTAAAAAATTATTGACAAATTTGAACTCAGCACCTCGAGAAACATTACAAATGATATATTACATAATAATATGAAAAAACAAAACAAAATTGGGCCCTTTTTTGAGTCCCTTTGGGTCAAAATATTGATCAAATTAAAAAACTTAAGGTCCAATTTGAACTCAGTACCTCAAAAAATATTTTTTTAAGGCATAAACAAACAATATTATACCACCTTTACGTTGAGTTGGATAATTTCAGTGTATATATGTTGAAAGTTCCAAGAAAATGAATGTTTGGCCCATATCTGCTGCCCCTTTCTTATTTTTGGGATTTCAAAAAAAAAAACTAGATGTGATACACAAGCATCCTCATACCAACTTTCAACCTTCTACCTCAGTGGGAAGTACAAAAAATAAGTACAGATAGAAACCCAAACTTATTGAAACTTATTTACTTAGGTGATAATTTAGACTTTGAGCTTTCTGTGCCAAATGTTTTCTTTGGTCCTGAAATGAAATGTGCGCCCACCCTTGCTTCAAAGTCATTTTTTAAAGTCAATTTTGTTCAGTAAATTTTCACCAAAAACCTACTTAAAAATGAAATATTAATGAGATGTATTAAAACCAGCAACCTCTGATAATGCAAAATACAAAAATGTCAATTCTATGACATCGCAACAACAGGGTGCGCATCGAGGTACCGTTTTTTGGTGCGGCGCAACTTTGACATCTTATATCTTCCTTTTCTATTTAATATTTTTCAAAAAAAATTTCAGAACCTTCATTCACAGGCTTTAGACTATCTCTCCCATTAATTTCAAGTAATTCTGAGAGTCATGTCCAGTACCCCATTATTTGGAAAAACATGAAATCGGAGAAAAAAAAAAGAATAATTTGAAGAAAAACAGGAATATTAAAATGGACGGCGCCTAAGAATTTGGATGAATGTATTTTTGCAGCTGGAAACGCTCCCATTCTCATAAGCCTCTATTTATCGTACGTGTATATTCTACAAGACAGAACTAGGTAGAATTTGCGGGTTGCAAAGCCAACCACAATAACATAATTGAAGAAAAGTAAGTAACCCGATACGACATCCCCCATTTTCAAAAAATTAAGCGTACCTGTGCCATATCATACAATCATGTTAGATGTGAAACTTTGCACTCTAATAAATATCCGAGGATATTTTATTGAATAAAATAACGGTGCATACTCTGTAATTCGGCATTTTTTGTCGTATTTGTTTTGTTTTACGTGAATAACAAAAATAAGAGGGGAAAAAACTACAAAATATTAAAGTAGTTGTGAGGAATGGAACCAACGCCCTTACGGCGCTTCCATTCAATGGCACAGTTTTTTACCAATTGAAATCTCAGCTTCGGTATATTTACCCGCAATTTTTCCAGCATTCTCAACATTTAAATTTTGAAAAAAATTTCCCTCTTTCACCTCAAGATTCCTCAACGGCTATTGGAAGACTGAACTTTGAAATTGGTGCTGTTGGAAAGGGGAAAAAATTTTCTAAAATCTAAAACTAAATTAATTTTTTTATCGATAGTTTTTCAAAAATCAACCATAAAAAAATGTTTAAATGACGGATAAAGTGAAGTGTTTTGTTCTAGTATTTTCCTTCGCCATTGGCTCGCAATAACTTCGAAGTGACGACGGAAATGAATTTGTCGTTGAAAAATGAGGCGGGTCACCGCCACTGAAAATTTTTTCATCATCGTCGGTTTACGAGATGAATAACAATTTGATTGACTTAATTCAACAACGAACGGTAAAATTCGAACTCAGCGGTGCGACGTATCACCTAATTTTTTTTAAAAACAATAAAATTATCCTAACCATTGGTGGGTCGAAGGGAGTTCGATGGGAGGTTCGATGGGAGGTTCGATCAAGAAATGGACATTAAGCGCCTCCAAACACGTACCAGACGACGCATCGCTCAACTTTAAAAGAAAGAAACATCCAAACCACGTGCCTACCGAAGAACGAAAAAAATCAATAATTCCAAATAATAAACATTCGTCCAACGGTTCAACAAATCCCGCCAGAGGAACAAATGTATCTTTTTCCGCAGACAAAATTTATAAAATTGGGTTCGTGTTAGAAATATTGTTATCCGTACGTTCTGCGAGTGGGCATACACGGAAGCTTCGCTTCGATTTATCATTTGTCTCCAACCACGGTCACGGTGTTGCAAACAAGACCGAAAACAATCGACAAGGATGCAAAATACATTACCGTCGTAACTGCGACAGGTAAAACAAACCTAAAATTCTCGGTTTCTAAATACATAATTCACCTTCCGCACCTCATCGGCGTTAAGTCATAGTATTTTATATTGTCTGCCATTCGAAAACCAAGAGACCAATTTCGCCCAAATTCGATACGAGACCCCACCAGTTGCGAATGGTATTTAACTAGCAACACACTTTGCGGCAAAAATCTTTCATTTGGCGTGAATTATCGGCGTGACCACGCGTGAAGGATTTGAAAAACTTTGCTAGGCCTCTGCCTCCGACACCGGATAAATTTCGAAAGTGTCAACGCGAATGCGCGGACCACGAAAGCGTTCGGAGCACCGTCCCGAGTTTTATTGCTACAGTCAAAATGCAAACGCGACGTTACGACACTTCTGGCTGTCGGGTACAAAGGGCGCGCCCCAACTACGCGGCTCGACCTTTCGTCGCGGATCGCGTCTTCGACTTGCGGAGTATGAATGAAACGATTGTTCGTGCTGACAAACTTATCGATCGGTCGATCGGTCGATCGGTCGATCGGTCGATCGGTCGAATGTCAATGTCGAACGACGATCGCGCGATACCGTACCTTCGTACCCGATTCCATTTCCTCGTTTTGTCGATTTTCCACAAAAAATCTCAAGATGGCAAACGAGACTGCGGTGACGGGGGTGGGGGCGGGGCGGGGGCGAGAGAGCGAGAGAGCGAGAGAGAGAAACGGAATAACGCTCGCTCGTTCGGTCGGTCGTATCAGAAAAGGAAAGAAACGGTGACGGAAGCGGAAAGGAGGGACACGCGATAATCGTCGGTATTATATTTATTTATTTTTTTATTACTTACATAACATATAAATTATTATATAATTACATAAAAATAAAATGATGTGTAGGCGAGTGCGATAAAATTCGCTGCGCTGTGCGAGATTAAAATGTAATTGCAACGGGTGAGGGCGCGCTTATCAGCAGCGCGTAACCTTTTTCGAAAGCGGCACCGCCGCCGCTGGCTATAAATGGCTGAAGCAGGCGAAAAGTTCGAAGTCCTTTTGGCGTTTCGACCTCAAGCTGGTATGTGACGCAAGCACCGCCAGTGTACTCTCATTTGGCTCTCGTGTTTTTCTCTTCTTCCCACCGACAATTATAATAAATTCTACTATTTTTAGCCGCCTTTCGACACTTGTTACCTTCGGACCGAGCGTCAAAGTGCTTCAGGACGCACGCCAACGCCGCGCCACGTTCCACCGCCGAAGCGAATCAAAACGAACGCGCCGAGCAACGCCACGTCGTACCTGTTTTTTTGACGCGCACGGCGCACGCCGAGAATAGGGCGGCTGCGGGCGTGAAACTGGCGCGACGCACGCAAAAATAGGCGTCAGCCCTGAACGAGAGTCGGCAAAACGAAATTCGGGATGGGCGAATAAAATCGTACGCCAACACAAAGGTATAACAGCAACTACCTGTTTGGAGCGCTCGGTGCGAACCGAAGAGGCTGATGAGGATGTCGACGAATTGTCGGGCTGCATCGCGTCGAATAACGCCGTCGTCGTCGTCGTCGTCGTCGTCGCCGCCGCCCCTACATCTCTTCATTTTGGGGCGAGAGTCCCGAGGAAGAAGAAGAGTCGTTACGAAGGGGATGAATAACGTCGTAATCGTGGACTGGGGAAAATTCGGTGGCAGGGTGAGGCGTTTGCCACAAAATCCACGAACCAGCGTGTTTCCTACACCCCGGAAACACGTTTTTCGAGTGCTTTCCATCAACGGAATAGTCCTCTGACTTTACTTCTCTTCATTTTTCATTTTTGTTCTCTCCCTGACACTCCGTCCCACAACATCGCGCAAAGCCCGGATTTTCTCAAATAATCACAATATTATCCGCCTCCACCGCGTTCGTACCTGTTCCCTCGTAAAACATTATTTTGTTCGTAACGAAGGCTGTTTATCTTACGCTTCTTGCCGTAGTCGAAAGTCAAGAGAGGTTGATTATTTTGCGTATCTAAAAAAAAAATAAAATATATTTCCATACAGAATGTATTTCAGATTCGTGAAAATTCGAAACACGGTTGCGCTAATTAACCCGAATTTCGTAAGTGAAGCTGAAAAACCGACGAAATCGGACTCCCATTTATAGTTCTACATCCGATATTTTGGCCAAAATATACATACAGTTTATTAGCCGGCTGTTTGAAAGGTTAAATCGAAACGATATTTCGTTGAAAAATTAACCGTCCAAATTTAACAACTTGAAAAAACATTTGGCGTATCAAATCACAGTTCGCACCAGGTTTTGCCTACAGGGGCGTTTACACCGAATCAACGCTATATCACCAACACCAACACCAACACCAACACCAACACCGAAGAACACGAGCATCAGCTTTTTTTTTTTTTTTACGGTAGTTAGGTGTACCACTGTGGGAAATCGGCGTACAATCGAATATCAGATGGTTGAGTACCGGGGGAACACTCGCTATCGGAGACCCTGGAGAAAATATTCTCCGAAGAGAGCTCTTTCACTCGATCACTGAAGGGAAGCCGCCCATAAACGTTGATCCGTAATCAGTGTGATGGCTCTGTACAACTGACTGCTGGAGCCGTAACCCCCGATATAAACGTATCTTCCATCCAACTAAATTTTTAATCACGCGAGATTGATTTTAAAAAAATAATAAAATAGAATAATAAAAAATTTTAAAAATGTTTAAAAAAAGGCTTTTATTCACCGCGTCTCTTAGAAAAATAGCGTTTAGCGAAACTAACTAGCAAGGAACTACATGGTAGCATGCTGAGAATATGACATTACTTATACATAATTAAGTATTGTTTTTCACTAAAGTCTCCTCTCTGAACAGCCTCGCTTATGATGTTTCTACATTGCAGCACCGCCCCACACTACCATTCTGTGAGACATACACCGAATAAAATGTTATTTTACTTAGTAGGTACGCTATAGTAGTTACGTATCCACGATAAATTATAATAGAAATTTGCGACATGAAAAGTTCGAATTGACCCCCCCCCTTTTTATGCTTCTGGGGCAGCAATGGAAAGCCGGCCGGAAACCAAACCAATTTCCCTCTATTCATCCAAAAGGCAACAGCTAAGCCGTATTTTTACGGATTTTTATTTGGCTTCCGCATTAGACTGGAGCTCTGTTTGATAGGACTACACCAACTTACAAAAACCTACACCGTTAAGGCTTATTCCACAAATTAATATTCGAATAAAACATGGCGCCAAGTCACATAACATTCTTACATTTGTGAAATCGACCTGTCGGTGTAGGTTGGTGCAAGTTGGTGCAAGTTGGTGCAAGTTGGTGCAATCCGATCAGACAGAGGTTAGATCTTGGCAAACGTACACTGCTTATAAGAAAAAATTCGGTAAAAACTATAAGCCGAAAGCCGAAGGCTACATGATTTTTACTGGAGAAAGCCGAAAGATGAAATAAGTAATCATAACCCAAAAGCTAAGCTGTATTCTTCACGGACGTTAAGTTGAAGCCGAAAGGCCAAGCTTTATTACTCGGCTTTACATCACTACCTACCGTGAGGTATGAAAAATGGGTCGAATGAAAACATGAACATCAAACTTGAACTGGGCGCCTCAAGAAACATCATGTCCGGTATTACTGGTACATAACGGCGCATGTCGTAAGCGTGCACTTGCACTGCCTTTTATCCCGCGTCAGTTGCATGAAACGAATGAAGACTCGAGCAGACCGGCGCGTTACTTAGGCGCGTTATCGGGGCGGTCGAATTCGCCCGGACGAATCTGACCGTCTCGATAACGCGTCTGAATATAACGCATCTGTGTGCCGGAGGCCAAATCTGATCCGGTGTTTGCGCTCTTCCCCACCTCCTCTTGCGCGACAGCCACACCTTTGGACAGCTATTCCATCAACATTTCACGTCGTTTCGGCCATTTACGCCCTTTTCGCCTTTTTTCTGCGGGGCGTACGGCGCCGTAACAATCTCACAGAACCATCCGCCAAGTTTAAGTTCGCTTAACCGACGTAAATGGCTGAACGACGTAAAGCGCTGGTGAAACAGCTACCCACAGCCGGGCACTATCGATAATTTTAGGTTTTCTTGGCAGTAATCGTAGATTTCTTATTTCTTTCCATTCATTTTTTACTACACTCCTTCGCAGCGTCGTTCGCCATCGACGTAAAAATTACGAAAAATTTTGGCGCAAAACGGAAAGACAAGTCTGTAAAAGGAGACGAAAATACGGAAGCTTTAACGCAGTCTGACTGCTACCGGCTGGTAGCTAATAGCTACCAAACCCTTCGATAGCGCCGATTACACGAGGACTCGAGGCGAAATCAGCTGATTGTCTCATCGTTTCACCATCTTTCGCGTTCAGTACACGAAATTAAGGAAACGTTTTTACGACACACCCGAAGCGCCGATCAAATCGAAGAGGGTCATCAGGGCACCCGAGCTCACTGCCAAACTTCAAGCGGTCCGAATTCGGACAGAAAACTAGCAGTCCGATTCTTTCCTGGCAGCCGACATATCGTAATATCCGTCGAAAAAAGGAATCACGATAGCCGCGCGTTGAACCTTTTTCTGCCCTCCGTCCGAGTGAAATTGATTTCGTATGGCCGCAGGTCGAAAACCACCCAATCGCCAAGACTCGAAAAACTCGGGGCTCGGAAAAAACGGTGCGTAGAGGACGACACCGACGACACCGACGACACCATCCGAACGTTGGCACCAGCCAATAAAGAGAAATTGTGTCGAATAGAAAGGCCGGCCTGTTCGTTTCTGTTGGCGACGCGACGGTCGGACGCAACGTCAACGGGGTACGATTTTAGGCGCACATTTGCTGTTGGCGGTGAAAATCATCGACGAGAACGGAACACTGAGATAATTTGTGCGCTGCGCGTCGCGTCGATTTAAATTTTCGCAACGTCCGCGATTTTCTAAACGGCGAATGGAAGCGGAAGAGAAAGGCGTAGACGGCACGTGCATCCGCGAGCGTCTAGACGAGAGACGAGACGCGACGAGAAGATCCGATAGCTAGCAGCTAGTAGCTAGCAGCTGGTGTCGTCTACCATCCCCATTCCCCAGCTCCCGGTTCCCAGACTGCCGCAGCCGCAGCCGTTGTTCGACTCGCTCTCTTCCATTCTTCCGCTACGGCCCCCCTCCCCACAGCCGCCATGCATCTCATTGTAGGTACGAGTACGTGTCGAATACGCAGACTGCGTATTTTGTCGAGTCGTCATTTCGTCGAAGTCAACAACGATTCTTCTGAAATGATGTGCGAAGCTCGTTTCGCACCGACCAACATTTTTTAAGCGGCTTTCCACAAAACCAGCATAGCAGATTAAAATCGGTGCCTGAAAGGCGAGCGCGTCGCGTATCGGTTCGCTCGACAACCTACGTTAATCGTGCATCACTCTGCCACGGACGGCGTGGACGACCGTAAATTTTGCAATAACAGCTTTAAAAAAATACCGCTTATTCGGTAACGTTCGAATTCATTTATTGAAGCGATAATTTTTGGATCACGCCAGGATGACTGGAGTAGGTGGGCTATGTCGCGATTGGGTATGAAACGCGTAAAACGTAAAGCTTTTCACCCAGTTACAGAGGCTAATTCATGACTAGGGACGCTCCATCAGTTGGTCAGTGTGTTAGTGTGGGTGGAATGACGTCACCGGTACACAGAGGCACATCTCGTAGTATACACAACGGAGGCTACCCGCAAGTAGAATAGATATAAATACCACGGCGTTCACGTTACTCGTACGAGAATAAAGATTGCCGACTGCGAGTTATTTTTTTTTACCAAGTTCCAGAACTTCGACCTATCTGGAACGCAGAATTATTTTTGAATTTTTTTTTTTTACTCTTTCGATATTTCATTATCTTTTGGCAAATTATTATTATTATTATTATTATTATTATTATTATTATTATCATTATTATAGGTCATCTTTCGATTTGTGAACATTTACACAATACGGTAACGAGAAGAAATTCATTCATAATGTAGGCAACCCCTCGCACACCACATACCATATTAATTAGGTTTTTGAAAACTTTAATTTAGACTACATTGAAGTTTTCATCATTCAAGATGTATTTTCATTTTTTTTTTACCCCAATCACCAAACATGGGTATCGAAACTAATAAATGGCACGAAATTCGTTCTTAGCGCCGTTAGTAGGGTACTCGCTCCGCTTCCCCAAACATCTCACTGGGGTGCATGCCAGGATCAACTAATTTCAATTGGCCGAAACAATATTTTGCCGGTAGCGGGGCAAAAGCGTGGTGTTGAGAAGGGAGTGGTGGTTTGGGGAAATGCGATTTTTTCATCGATGAGGCAACGGGGTAATGGGCACTTTCTATTCGCACGTATACCGTAGCGAGAGGCGGTCAACCCTCGCTAATGGGTTTCTGGTTGGATGCCTGGTTGGCCCTTCATTCAGCTTCATTCAGCAGCCTCCTCAAATGCCACTGGCCAACAGCCTCGCCACTCACAGCTAATCATAGACAGACCAACAAGCGGCGCAGATATCAAACAAATCAGCGGCAAGGGTCGACACAAATTGGAAGAATGACGAGGCTAAACCATCCCACATCGGTTATGAAAGAAGGCGCAGCAACAGAAAATATCAACTTGGAATTCTTGCTTCCCTCTATTTGCACCGATCAAATTGCGCTCATGTTTGCCACAAACAGACAGTTGGCAAGCTCTGGCTTCACACTTTGTTCCGCAAGTCTCCACCACTCCTTCGTATTGTCGGAGGTACGTTAATACCTTTGGCAACCGGTGATCATTGACAAACGAGTGTGTTATGCACTCGTCAATCACCTAGCGGGCCAGTGGACAAATAGTCCACAAACTATTTTCTGCGCTCGCGGCTATATATTTCATCTAAATAGCTTAACTGAATACTGAGCTTGGCTCACCCACGTACGTCTACAAAGAAGAACATGCTCTGTCTTCTGGTATTGTGTGGTGTTGTGTATATCTACACACACACCCACAATACCCATCATCCTTTGTCCTTTGTAGCACTCGTCAACGCACAACGACGACGACGTTCTTACCCACTCACTCACTCACAAGTAGCACATTACGCTCCCGCATGGGCTGAAACAGAAAAAGCTTTTAGAAAAACATCTTGACAATTTTGAGAGAAAAACCAGAAAAACTCGAGCTCGCATCAAAGCATCGCCACCCAAATCAAGGAGAAAAACTTCTTCTTTACTGGGTTTTTCCCACAGGATGAGTGCAGCCGAGAACAGTCTATCATAAATCACCGTAGAGAGACGCCTCGCATCGACGGTGATCACGTCAAATCGACGGTGACGACGTCAAATCGTGGTGCCAACGCGTTTCAACCTCGAAATGATGCAATTTTCAGCGTGGTGAAAAAAGATTCACGACGAATTTAACCGACAATAAGGTGTGCCGTGAAGTGCCAAACACGTAGATGGCAGAATGCAGGCTCTGCGCTACCTAACCAACACATCCGTGCTACATTACACTAAGCACCTCAAAAGCTTCGGTCATTTAGCACCGGATATCCAGGCAAACACGAAAATCTGTGCCAACATACGTCTCGGTGGCCATCAGTTTACTGCACATGTACGGTAGATGTTTTCGCATCCGTTTCACTTTTGTTGATTCCATTGTTGTTGTTGTTGTTGTTACTGTGAATCGGCGAAGGCTTCGAAAGACAGCACACGTGCAGTAAACCCTACGGACAGTTCGGCTCAGAATGGTGACACGTTTCGTCAACGCTGTTGAGATAGGGAGGCCGGCCGGCCGGGTATCTAGTACTGCATGATCCAAGCTCGAAGGCAGCCTACCTAAAATGACAGAAAATCGAATTCAAAATTTCAACTCGCTTTTGTCGGCTGGTGTTTGGAGCGCAGTTCGTAAAACTGGGCAATGGCCGACTGGTGGTGGTGCTGGTGGTGGTGGTGGTGGTGGTGGTGCGTTGCGCTGGCTCCAATTAGATCCACCACGCATTCACGACGATACCAAAATTCTAAAAAATACCGAACCGAAAAACACCATTGGCAACGTCGCCTCCGTTAATACGATCGAGACGACGTAACTCTGCGGCCCGTGTCCACGCCCAAACGCTTCGTTATCCGTATTTTAAGGCGAAGTCGGTCAGTTGGCTGCCACACGAGCGGACGCCGGACAGTGCCCGCTGACACAGAAATTCGTACGCTTCGAGCAGCCTGCAGCACCAGCGTTGGTACACACGTTGGTACATTTTCACACGTATTTCACGCGTTCGAATCTCCAACGTCAAACAATGCGTCAACGTCGCCGCATTTTTCCCAGCTCCGTGGCGCCATCTTCTCGGCGTTTGCGTAACGCGTTTTCACCGCGGACAGCACCAACGCGTGTCACCAGATTTTCTGACCATTTTTTTCCGCCCCGCATCGTTTGCTATCCGAAAAATTGTCCGCTGCCGGCTGCTTTTTAATGTAGCGCTTCTTTCTTATCCGAATAGGAAACAGCAGGGTAACGTAAGAGCCTTTCAACCGGATACGGTTGGACCAATAATTGTCGGGTAAAAATGGTCGCACCGATTGTCATGCAAAATATGTATTGTACTCGAACGTATTTACCGGATATATATCGATTCGTAATACGAATGAAACAATTTTTTTTGTTTGGTTTCTATTTTGGTTAAAAATCGCAGGTAGAAACATTATTTTCTCATTCCCCAGTTTCATTTTCAAATAAGCCAAAATAAGTATAAATAGTAACGTTTTGTCCACGACTACTCGGAACAATAGACACCCGTCATTACTCGTCGTACATTTCATTTTTTTCATCGCTAGACGATGATGTTTTCTATTACAACGATATTTAGCAGGAAATCATTCGAGAATTGTGAAATTCGCTTCGTATCCGGGGAGGGGGGGAGTCTGTGTCGTAAAAACATTTCCTACGTTCGTCTCAACAAAAATTATTACGACGATGATGGCACATCTTCTTTCGCGATATTCTTCGGTACGTATTTCCAAACAGACGGTGAGACGAAACTGAAATGCTTGGTAGAGGGAAAAATTGAATGCGTGCGACACGTTGTCGTAACTAGTGCGCAAAGTAGGCAGTTTCGAATGCCGCCGCGAACTCGACACAGTCAAGATTGTCTATCGCCACTTATACGACACTATATTTTTTATGCAACACCGCACCAAAAAAAAACCCTTTTCAGCCCTCGGTTCGCCACTGAAAGTACTTATTCTCAAGTCAGACAACTACTTCTCACTTCTACAAAGCAAGTGCCGACTATCGTGGACTGGCCACAAGTTGGTGCGCACCTACAGGGCGCATCGATTTGGCAACACAGCAAGAGAGTTGTGTTTTGCCTGTGCTGGTGTTGTGGCGGTCGCCAAACAGTTACACTTCGGTGAGGAGGAGTGTGACGACGTATTATTGTTCGTCTGATAGACGTTAAACTAAACTAGTGGGTATGCCACTATATGGTAGCAGAAGCAATTTTGCGGTCTTTAGGACCTTTAAGACTTTATTAATTTAAAGCCTTAATGCAAATAAATTAGAGTTTGAATTTTCTTCACGAAAATTCAAATCCTAAGGTGAAAGAATAACTGACGTATCTCTTCTAACAAAGAAAGACTTTATTTTTTCAGACACACTTCCATTATTTAAAGAGAAACATCGAAAGATAATTCCCTTTAAGATTTTTTTCAATGTATGAATAATACACTGAAAGACAAAAGACTTTAGTCCCTTTATTCCCACGAATAATATTTTGTTCAAATCTATTATGAAGAATTGAACAAAAGACTTGAATAATATTATTCAACAAAGACAGTGCTTAGTACTAGTTGACACCAGTACTAAATGAAAATATTTATCGAATCCTTTATTCCTACCTATTGTTAGAAATAAAATCAAATAAAATAAAGACGGCAAAAAATGATTTTTTTGTATAAGAAAAATTTTTTTTGCCGCCCTCAGTATCTTATACTCACGTATAAATGAGGATAAATACAGAAAAAATTATATTAAATAATTTTTTCCGCCGCCCTCAGCACATAGTGTCATATATATAGACAAAAATTACGGCCAATATGGTAAAACATGGCGACCGTAAATTCGTTAATTTAACAAAGTTAGTCGTCAACAATTACGACTAAAATAAATTCCCCGCCAACTGAGTTTTTTGGAGAAATAATAAAGAATTTCCAACAAGTCCTCTAATACTGACGAACACCCTTTCGTCATTATTACGAATGGAGAGAGAAAAAGAATATAATCTATCTCTCTTCCACTCGTACAAAAAATTGACAACTCTTAAAAAAGACGAAAATACCACGTTTTTTAAGGGAATAATGTAGATCTTGTCGATAAGACAAAGACCAACAGTTGCCAAGGTCAAAAAATCACAGTGACGAGGCGATATACACTTGCAGTTCCCTGCCAATGTACGAATATTATTGTATGTATGTGTGAATATTCACACATACATACATGACATCACCACTACTAATGTTTCTCAAGGCGATAGTACAACCCTATCTATGCATCTGTGTGCAATAAAAAAAAAATGAAAAAAAACGAGGCAAAGCAAACATCAAGTTAAGAGTATACGCACACACACATACCCTTAAATCAACCACCAACAAAATGAACAAGTACGTTCTGGTCATCCTCACCTGGTGAGTTGAATTTGATGTTTGCGCTTCTGTTAATTTTTTCGTTTTTACCTGTTTTATTGTGTGATTTTAATGGATTTTGTTATTTTAATTAATTTATTATTAATTAAACTATTAGTGTCGACCTTTTGTGTTTTTCAAAATTCAAATTTTGCCGTTTTTATCGCGAAATATTTCTCGTTTTTTGAAACCTTTCACGTTACACACGATGGTGTTTCGTAATTTTGCTTTAACAAATTCGTTTTTTGTTAAAATTTCGTGTGAAATTTTAATTTCACAGTACTTGAAATTCCTTTCCCAAAAGGAATTAATATTATTATGGCTGAATTTGAAAAAATCCATTCGTAAGTACTTTAAATATTCATTTATTTAAATAATATATGCTTAGGGAAATGTAATTTGCCTAATAATTTTCAGCATTTTTCGATCGTGTGGATAAAATTACATTATAGTTCACAGGAATATATGGTAGTTCATATTTATTTATCCACTGATGACTTTGAATAATTTCTTCCGAAATTATTCAAATAATAATCTCGTAATTTGTAGGGATTTCAGAGATTGTATACTCGCCGAAAATCTACAAGTCCAGTGAAATCCGCACGATCTGTATTACTACAATAATTTTTAGAATTTTTTATAAGTGAATTTCTAAAATACGCAGTGTCACGATTAATTAACCACATTGTGCTTACGGGTCATGCCCAAAATTTGATTTGAACATGACTCGTAACAAAATTTATGATAGGTCTTTCATTAGGAAAATAAATTTAATGAAACCCCGTCATAAGTTAAAAACATCATATCTTTAAAAATTATTTAGATATTATTTGTCTAAAATATATGAAATTTCATGTTCAAAACTTCATTATGTTTAAACGCCATGTTGGAATTTTATTTCAACATGACGTAAATTTGTAACATTTTGAAAGAATATTATTTGATAAAAATTTGATCATGAAACTGACGATGTATACAGAATTTTTTTTTCTTTTTCTCTAAAATCGTAATTCGTATCTCTTTATTTCATTTTTAGACCCCCTATCAAGATGCCTAAATTTTACATTACCTGTAAATTAATTTTTTGCCATCATTACACTTACGGGTCATGCCCAATTTTTTATCGGACATAATTCGTAACAATACTTTAAATAAATATTGACAAAAGTATTGATACAGAAAATCAATACTTGTCAAGACCTTAAGGAAAATTTCCCTTAATAAAATCAACTCTTTATGGAACATATTGATACTTTTTAAAATACAAAAATTGTATATGTCCTTTATTTAGTGTCAATATGTCCCATACGTCTGAACCACCACAAGGATCATCCAGAGGATGTAGTTCCTCATCTCGAACACCGCCACCTCCACCACCCCTCCCAGTCCCTGCTGAAGCAGGCCTACGGGATCCGGAAGAGGAAAACATACTAGCCTACGACGACGAGCAGCAACGAATAGTTGATCAACTTAACGAAGCGGCCAGTATGTTGCAACATGAGGAAGAGGCCCACCAAATAACACGTGACCTCAGTTATAATGTATTAGCTTCTCCTCGGTTACCAGTTGGACCACCACCAGGGTTTGAGGGTGCCTCCAGATGGAGATCGTACTCATTTCAACTGCAACATGATAGACAGTCGGTTGTTTCTTCTTGGAGTAACCAAGAAGAAATAGAATACTTTGAGAGTCTGTTGGCCCAAGTTATCGTCTCGATAGATGAAACAAAGGAATTACTGAATTCCAATTTAGAAGTTCCTTTGCAAGCACGCCGCAGGCTTCCAAACCTGGAGTATCTGATCGACGAGTTGCGAAGAATTCCGAAGGGAACTCCAACGGAAATGGTAACCCAATCCAGGAAACAGATTGGTGACATTTTGGGACTAATTGCGGAAATTCAGGAATGATTTCCAAAACCTCCACAATTAATTCCAAATCAGCAGGAACCAGTCCAGATGGAGATTGACCAAGTTCGAGTCCCTCCTTCTCCAGCTCAACTCCCTAATCCAGTTTTCCCAACTTCCTGGGAAACAGAACAGGAAATAGAAGAGAGAGCGAGGGAGAGGTTCGAAGAAATGAAGAGGCAGGAAAACCTGGAAAAGCAACGCAGTGCACTGCTTTGAAAATTAGGTGAAGACCTAAGTAAGCTGTTGAAGCAGGACAACAATCTGCAACAACAACTTGAACAACTACATTTGGAGATCGACTCTATCAAAGAACGTGTAACTGGAGAGCTACATACTTCAATCGAGACGTTCATTGAAAGCTACGTCAAACCTGCAGAACGTAGACGTGAGATTGTTAATTCTCAAACTGATGAGATATCTTCTCGAAAGAAAAATACCCCATCAAATGATGAAACTAATGATGGACCAGCAAGTAACAGATTACACCCTAGTCCATCAGTTGATAATAACTTATCAACATTAGCTTCGTCAGATAATATTTTAGTAAATTGTCCATCACCAATTACTAATTCCATAACAGCTTTGGTTCCTGAGAAAATTGGAAACCAAAAATCAACAGCATCATCTTGTCCCAAAAGCAACATTATTCCAAAATGTTGGGAAATAAATCCTTTGGAACAAAATGAGGCACCACCAATGAATCTTAAAACTCCGAAATTCTATTTAGATAAATGGGATGGAAAAATATTAACCTATCCTGGTTTTATTCGAGGTTTTAATTTATATGTTCACTTGCGAAATGATTTTGCCATTCCGCAAAAAATTAATTATCTTCAAAATGCTATTCCAAAAGAATTAAAAGATAAATTTACTCATCTCGCACCCGATGAAAAAGGTTACCATCAGAGATTAGTATTTTTGCATGATCGTTTTGGCAATCAGGCAATAGTGAAAGCTGAAATTTGGATGCAAATTACAGCTTTCCCTACTGCAGTAGACACCATTTCATCTATCCAAGATGGAATGGATGGAATTGCAGCCCTCATAGACAGGTATAGAGATATATCTGCAATTATAGATGAGGAACAAGTATTTAATGTTACCGTTAAAACATTTCCTCCCAGGTCGTATTTAAATAATCTTAAAAGCTCTGAGAGACATGTCTCTCATTTATTTGCGGCCATTAGAGAGTTCATCAAAATCCACGAACTTTTCGAGGAGAAAGATGGGCCTTCTAAACAAAATTTAAGTAAAACTCAAGGGAAAAATTTTAATGATAATAAAAAAGGTAAGCCTAAAGGCAAACCCGCTTTTGCTGGAGCATCTTTCAGCAAAGATGTTAATAAAGATAAAGAAAGGATAAATCCAATCCCAAAAATAACAGTAAGAAAATACAACAAAAATCTAAATCTAAAAATTCAGATAATTCTCCTTCTGTTCCAGAAAATGTAAGATTAGCCGACATCCAGTTGGCTAAGGACACTCCACGCTCAGTCCTGATAACACCTCAGACCAATGCGTGCCTGTTTTGTGGTGCTCGTCACCACAGTTTTTTGTGTTTCTCTTCAAAGGGGAACACAAAACAGATTTGGGAAGAATTTTTCCGACAACGTAATTTATGTTTTCGTTGTAACGAAAAACATGATGAAGATGCCAATCGCTGTGTTGGGACTCCACCCAAGCACTGCAAATGGTTCAATTGTCTGAGTGATCAGCACAATTCGATCTTCTGTCCGAAGGCATCTTATCCGATACGTACAGGCATTTGTGATGCCTGGTACGCGACGTTAAGGGAGCGTAAAGCCACCTTAAGTAAGTCATTTATTGATTCTTTACAAGAAGAACCAATAACAGAAATAACTAAAAATCCAATTATTCCACAGGAAGCATCGGCAAATGGCAGTGACCAGTTTGAGGTGAAAGCTTCAAAGAAAAGTTGAGATGTTTTGTCGAATAACCAGTTGGCCACCTTACCTGTACATAGTAAGTGTTTTACCAATTATTCAAAAATTAAAAATAGTTCTACCTTTTTAGTTTTTGAAACGTATGCACAATCCTTGAATATAAAAAACCCTATTAAAATACAGGGATTCATGGACTGTGGCAGTGTTGATACATTTATAGTCAATAAATTTGCTTTCGAATCTTTAAAATTAAAAGGTTATGAAGCAGTAAATTTACGACTTTCTAATCTTCAACATCAAACTTCAAAACCAACAAAGTCCTTTTCAGTAGACTTTGATTTGTTTACTCCTGATGGAGTAAAAATTCCTATTAAAGCAAAAACTTTGGATGTTATAGCCCATAATCTAAAACAACCAAACTTAACAAAATTTTATGAAGATTTTCCAGAATATAAAAATTTTAAATTCATGTCAATCAATAAGGAGCATACGATTCAATTACTATTAGGCAATGACTACATGTGGTCATTTGTTCGTAATATTAAGCACCTTTCACCCTCTCTGACACTTATCGAAACAGCTTTCGGAAATATTTTAGGAGGTTTGATTGAACGAAACCCTTCAATAGATGATATCTTTACTCCAGTCTACTTTTCTGATCCACAGAAAGTAGAAAATTTATGGAAACTTGATGCCATTGGTATTGAGTCCCATAACTCTGACGAGGCTCAAGCTGATGCAGAAGCGCTAAGCTTGTTTTATAAAGACGTTCAATTGGTTAACAATCGTTACCAAATAAAATGGCTTTATAAAAATTATCCTCCTCCATTAGGAGATCATTATAATTTGTGTTATAAACGTCTACAAAGTCAATTAACAAAATTTGTTAAAAATCCTGAATTTTTCAAACGTTATACAGAGTATTTTGATCTCTTAATTGATCTTGAAATGATTGAATTAGTGGATGAAACTGCAAAACCAGGATTAATTCACTACATGCCTCACAAGGGCATTTTAGACTTAACAAAAAGTACCCCGCTTAGAGTAGTCTTTGATGGGTCTGCTAAGACTAAAGCCTCTAAACACTCAATAAACGATTGTATGTTTAAAGGTGCAAATTTATTACCCGATCTACTTGAAATCCTTTTATCATTTCGCAAAGAAAAGTATGCAGTTATTGCGGATATTAAAAAAGCATTTCATCAGATCGGCTTACATCCTGATGACAGGGATGTAACACGTTTTTTGTGGATTAAAGATCCATCAAAACCACTAATTAAAAGTAATATAATTATTTTTAGATTTCAAAGGGTTCCCTTTGGAATTGTAACTGCTCCCTTTTTACTGGCAGCAATCTTAATGCATCATTTTCAGCAAGTTGATCCTGAATATTATCAAAAGTATGCCAAAAATTTATACGTTGATAATCTAGTCGTTTCTTTACCAACATATAAAGAATTGAAAGATTTACATGATCGTTCAAATAAATTTGGTTACTGATATTTCCATGGAGTTGTCTCAGGGGGTACTAACTGTATCAGACTGAGACAAGACTTTAATGCTGAAAACGCATTAACAAAACCTCAAGTAAAAGTATTAGGAATAACTTGGGACATGGATAAAGATTTAATTTTCATTAGCCAACCCAAAACAAAAGATAGAGATATAAATTGGACAAAAAGAAATTTTTTGAAAATTGTATCTCAGTTTTTTGACCCTAATGGTTGGTTTGCTCCAGCCTATGTTCCTTCCACAGTATTCATAAAACAACTCTGGAATGAAGGATACAAATGGGATGAAACTTTACCAACAACGCTACATCCTATAGCAACACAATTGGTACAAGATTTATCCCTTTGTACATCTTATTGCCTACCACGCCAACTTTATCCGGGTACTTATGATCCGAATAAATGCCAATTACATATTTTTGTTGATGCATCAAAAATAGAATATTCTATGGTTGCATTTCTTCGTTTTTATAAACAAGAAACCAACTCTTTTGATGTACGATTTGTAATAGGCAAAAGTCGAAAGCTCCAATGAAACCAATGACAATTCCTCGATTGGAGTTGTTAGGGGCAGTAATTGGAGCTAGGGCAATAAAAAATATTAGACAACCCCTAGACTTATCTAACAGCCCAACTTATTTATGGTCTGATAGTAAGTGTGTTCTAACTTGGTTGTTGGAACGTAGGGTGTTGACTCAATTTATTCTCAATCGAGTGACTGAGATTAAAAAGATCCCAAATGTGCAATACAGATATGTACCTACAGCTGATAATCCAGCAGATGTCGGTTCTAGGGGAGCAACTATAGAAGATTTATTAAAAACAACTTGGTGGACAGGACCTGAATGGTTATATAACAATTCAGACACCTGGCCACCAACGGACCTTCACATAATCCGATCTTTACCAGAGATAGAGGATGACAACACATCATCACCTATCTTTTGTACGTTAAGAAAATCTTTCTTAATATCAGAAACTTTAACAAATTTGATTCCTCAAAATTCTGAAGATATCTTTGACTGTCATAAACCTGCCAAATTAAAAAGAAAATTGAAATCAAAAAAGTTAAATGTACCTAAATTTTTTATGAACAACAAAACTTTTATTTGTGAAACCAAAACCTTTGCAACGCAAACTGTTGAATCACAAAGTACTGACTCTCAAGTAGACTCAGTTTTGAATTTATCAAATAAACCACCTTCAAAAGTCAGAGATAACCCTTTTGCTAGTTTTGTTCATAAACCTGAAAACACTCCTTTTAGAATTGAAATTGAAAAATTTAATTGTTTGGTAAAACTAGAACGTGTTTTCTACAGCTGTTTAAATGCACTTAGAAAATGTTCTGCCAAGAGACTTAGACATTCTAGATGCACAAAACCTTATGCAATTTTACCAAACAATTTTCAATTTGCACTCTTATGTTTTATTTATGCAGATCAGATGAAATATTTCCCTGACCTGTTCAAAATTCTTTTATCACATAATCCTCCAGAAAATGAATTATATGATAAATTTCAAATAGTTTTGGATGAATCAGGTGTACTCAGGTTAAAGAATTATTTACCTGAAACTCCTTTTACAGCAGACGTATTGTCTCCTGTATTACTTCACCCAAAATCTCATTTAACAAAATTAATTTTGTTAAACGTACATACAACAAATAGTCATGCGGGAATAAAATTTACTATGTCTGCTTTTCGCAGAAGTTATTTTGTACCCAGATCTATGCAAGTTTTACCAAAAATATTAAGGAATACTTGTGTTGTATGTAAAAAACATGATAAACTCCCGTTTGCACAACCAACGCATTCGGCCATGCCAGATTTTAGATTGATGCCCTTTTTTCATCCATTCACCTACACAGGTGTGGATGTTTTTGGACCATTTGGAGTTTTTGATCAATTCCTGCCAAAAAAGAAAAGGGATTTGTCAACTCCAACCTCTCCGATATATAAAAAATGGATCTTGATATTCACTTGCCTCTCAACAAGAGCAGTGTATTTCATATCACTCTCATGTCTAACAACATGTGAAATTTGGACTGCTTTCCAAACATTTTTTGCGGACTATGGTACTCCAAAAGTAATTTTGTCCGACAATGCCGCACAATTTTTAGTTATCGCTACCCATTTACCAAAATTTTGGGACACTATTGTTGCTGACAATACAATTAGCGATCAACTAAAACAAAAAGGAATTACGTGGCACTTTACTCCCCCAAAAGCTCCATGGTATGGTGCCCCGTATGAACGGCTTATAGGAGTCTTTAAACAAGCCTTCTATAGAGTATTAGGATATCATTCTCATCATAAAAACAACTTTCAAGCTGCGTTAAAAAATATTCAAATTATGATGAATGAACGTCCATTATGCCCCGCCGTTGATGATGCTGATCAAATAACTTTGACACCAGCTCACTTCATGCATGCCAATTTTAGAAATTTTACGTTAGATCTTGAGAAACCATTGGATAATACTCCAACGACAAAAACACTACAGAATCTGTGGAAAATTGATCAAGAGAATTTAACAAAATTATGGCTTACATGGAAAAATCTTTATCTCCCATTCTTGAGAGATAAAATACAAAAAGGTGTCGATAATGTTTACCGAACAGTAAATTTCGAACCAAAAGTTGGTGATATAGTTCACGTGTTGGACTATATGACCAAGCCAGGAATATACAAAATTGCCAAAATTGTATCCCTGACCCCTTCCCGTGATGGAAAAGTCCGTCATGCGAAAATTTTACTACCAAGTTCAAAAACAGTCACTAGACTCTTAAAGTTTTTGGCTCCGTTATAACTTGATAGTAGTGATAGAGTCCCAATAACCTCAAATTGAAGACTTTATCAACATGACTTGTTCTGAATGACATACGAGACTAAGTGTTTAGAAAATTAACTGATGGAAATTGGCACCATCTTACAATTTTCTAATTGACTGACTTAAGAGCTATTTCCTAATAACTCATTATCGTTGTCTAGCCCCCTATCTAGGTGAAAGCGAACGATAAGTGTCAGTGGATCGATCCACCCTTTATTATAACCAATAAATTTGGTGTAATAAGCAGACTGACTAATTTCCCATACTTCCTTACAGAATCCATCCATTATGGACAAACCTATCTTTAATCATATCTTCGCATGTCCGGCAGTCTGCGGAAGTTATAAATTTAATATTTTCTGTTTTTGTTTTTTATGACTTCGTTTTAAAAGTCTTAGTCATTTTTATATTGTTTTATATTTTTATAAATAAACGCATTATAAATATGTATGTCTTTACCCGTAAAACGGTAAATTTCTCTTTTCAGGACAAGCCTCAAACTGATAAACTAACCCCAGAGGGTTAGCTTGGTGTACACCGCCCCCAGTATTGTGGACTGGCCACGAGTTGGTGCACACCTACAGGGCGCATCGATTTGGCAACACAGCAAGAGAGTTGTGTTGCCTGTGCTGGTGTTGTGGCGGTTGCCAAACAGTTACACTTCGGTGAGGAGGAGTGTGCCGACGTATTATTGTTGTATTATTGTTCATCTGATAGACGTTAAACTAAACTAGTGGGTATGCCACTATACCGAGACTACATTCGGAGGACTGAGATGATGACTAATTTCTGGTTTTATGACTGAAAAATTCTACCTGTGTATACTGCGCATGCGCAGACGACTACATTCTTATCCTGGAAACGAAAAAACTCCTCTATTTTTTGTCCATCGGAACATTTCTTTCCCTCCCCCCACTTGCTGTTTTTCCAAAAGAATCGTCTGTGAAAAACTACTGTGCGCATCGAAGGGGCACTTGTCTTCGGCTCTCGCTGAATCTGGTCGTAAGGAAGGGCGCTCACAAAAAAAAAAAAAAAAAAAAAAAAAAAAAATTTCCCCTTTTGTACATAATGTACCCGCTATTGCGTGACAACTGTGTAGGGAGTGCCAAATTTGCGAGATGTTTTCAAAAAGTGTGTTCCACGCGGCAAAACGCGCGACTTTACACCAAAATTGTTGCGGAAAAAAAGCCGTTCAACTTGGAAAGGTGCGGCAACCAAAACGTTGAAGAGGCGATTCCATTTTACCGGGGTGGAACCGAAAAAACGAAGACAAAAACGAAAGCATTTTTTCTCGAAAAGGGCCGTCACTAAACTGCCCGACTTAACGAGTAGGTTCTGATAGGAAGTGCTTTCCTAAAAATATGTGCGCCGTTAGATTTACAGGGCCCCCTCCTTTGGAAGAAATTCGTACGCGTGTATAGTTCGAGTCGGCCGGGTTTACGAAACACCGACATAGTAGGGAACCCGTAAATTAGAGATGAGAACGAACTTTTAAGGAACAGGAGTGGCATGAAAACTTTTAGTGCGGCACTTTTCTGTCACATCAAACGCGGTTGTACGAAAAAAGAATTAGTCTCGCATCTCACGGCTTACACCACTTCCAACGTTCAACGATAGGACCAGGTGCATGGTCCGATTTTGTCACACGTACTTTTCAACGCATTTCGCAAAAATTAAAACTTAAGACAAATAAAATAAATAATATAATAATGAAATATAAATATAAATATACCGTATACACGCGGGTAAGTTATATAATGCGTAACGAAGCGCAAAAAAAATTTCGTTTTCTACAGTTATCTCGCTTCAGAGGCGGAATTGTAACATCGAGCAGAGAAAGGATTATCGCAGGGTTAAACACTGATTGATGTAGGTATCAAGAAGGTTGAAATCAAGGTTAACGATATACGAAAATATGTAGAAATGTAATTGCGATATACCTACAATCCGAAGGAAAGGCGAAATAAACAGCGACCTTTAGAAAACGTAAAATCGGTTTTCGTAGCGCTTATGCTCGGCCTTTTCGCGTTCAAATAGAGCGAGTCGATTACTGAAACGTCCGGTACGTAGGTATTTCATAAGCCGATAAATTTCCCGCACTAAAACGATGACAAAAGTATCGGCGAACAGAGAAATATGCTTACGTCGAAAATCGAACCGCGTGCGACCACATCGAAAAGACAGCAACAAAATATACAAATTATGGAACGCAGTTCCGTCAAGAGGCGAGGGCGACGCCGGTGTTTGCAGCACCGGCGGCTCAACTTCGTTTCTTTCAGCGCCGCTCCCTCTCGAGGGAGTCGTTGCCCGTTTTTAACAGAAAATTAAATACCACATTCGCAACGATCCGTTTCACCGGGCATCATTTTCTTCGTTCTTCTCTCGTTTGCACGCGCCAGCGCGCCCCCCCCCCTTCCCGCCCTTGTCGCCGCGAGGGCGGGTAAATGGCGGTCGAACACGCTCGGGCGCCGCCTCCGCCCGTCACCGTTCGACGTCTGGCCCGTGTGCCAATCACAGCCGCCTAAAGTCGATACGAGCCGACTTTACCGGAATGAAAGTTGGTCGCCGAATAGGGGCGGGAAACTCGTGCCGTGCCGACGCGTTTTCGTTTCGAAGGCCGTAACCAGCCTCCGCAGTCGGCTTCGGCGACGACGACGGCGACGGCGACGGCGACTACATTCGAAACTGACGCCGCCGTCGAACCACCTATCCGCGGATTCCATTAACGAGTAGCGAACATTATAGGTTGCGGCTGAAGAGGCAGCGTCGGTTGAATCGCGTATTCGCGCGATTGGTGGCTGACTGTACGACGCGTTGGCGCGCGAACGTGGCGAAAGTAGGTACGCATTTCGAGCTTTCGAGCTTTCGAGTTTCCAGCAGCGTAAGCCGAATTTTCTCGATGGAGAAAAATGCGACGGTGCCAACGGCAAGGGTACGCAGTAGGCGACAACCATCCGGCAACTTGGCCAGCGAAGACGAATTGAAGCAACGCACGTCGTTGAAGGTGAAGGTGAAGTTGAAGTTGAAGTTGAAGGTGAAGGTGAAGGTGAGGTGAGGGTGAAAGTGTACGGGTATACGCATGTGGATGTGGATGTGGATGTGGCACACGGGAGACGAGATATATGGCGCCGGGATGCGATCGATGCGACCACACGGAAACGAGCGGCAGTTCGCAACTCTTCGCACACGAAGTACGCAGTCGGCAAATACGGCAAAGAACGAACAAACGATATTCCGAAATGTCGGATTATCGCTTTCGACGGGGATGCGATAGCGGGGGTTTCGAGAACGTTTACCAACGTAAGTAGGCGGCTAATCATCGCGACGCTGCTTGACCTTTGGTGGGTGGCGGTAGCGCGAAAACACGGAGACACCAGTACCGTAGCGAGAAGCGCGAATGGCTGCAGCCGAAGGCGGCGAGACGGCGCTCGCGTAATACCCGCACCGCCGTAAAAGCGGCCACATCCGTCGGCCGATGGCGCATCCGTTTCGGCAAGAATTAGCCGCCGATCGGACGTCGCCAACAAAACTGGCCGCTTTACAACGGGTACGCCGCTTCCTGGTCGACTTCTTCACAAGCTGCCCATACTACTACATCCGAGTACGCGATCGCAAAACAAGTGCGGTGTAAACGACGGGAGCCACATTTCGCAGGCTACGAGCGACCACAAGTCGCAAGTTTCAAGCCACCAATCAAAAAAAAAAAAATTTGCTAGCTAGTGAGAAAAAATTTTGTTGTTTCATTCAAAATTTTTGCGGCGTGGGTCCCGGGCCACTCGGGCACCGTAACAAACACGTGGCTAAAATTGGACGCGATTGGGCGAAAAGTGGCGTTACACGTACTTTCTGACCCAACTGGGCGTCGGAAAAACCTGGTGAAAAAAAAAAACGTACACTGTGGAGTGCACGTCGTAGCAAATGGAGAGAGAAGGGACGAGTTTTGGCGGCGAAAAATCGACGTTTTTCTGCGAAGATTAGTCCGAATCCGGGGGCCAGAACGACGCGACGGTTGGCGGCAGTGTGTTCGAAAAAGGGTTTTTCTGTTCAGCCAGCCTCCCACACCAAAGTCGGCGTCGAAGCGTCAAAGCGTGATTCGAGGCCGATCGAGTCCGGACGACGTAAAGCGTTTTATTCGACGGAGTTACGCTTTAATCGCAGTTACTATTTACTAACGGCGGCGGCGGCGGCGGCGGCGGCTGCGACTGCGGCGCCGAAAGCGCAATTCGCTTTTATCGGTTACGATTCCTTATCAACGTGCTCGCTCTTTCAATACAGGTTTCGTCCTGATCGCGCATTCGTCAATATGGCGTCGCGGTAAAGACGTGTCCTTTCGTGAGCCATTAGGGGGGAAAATGTTTGGCCGTTATTTATTATTTTTTTTTTTTATTTCATTTTTCTTTTCAATTTATAAAAGCGTATTTTTTAAAAACTCGTTTTTAACCCCAACCTATCTACAGTCTGTTCGGAAGAGAAAGTGCCATCCGCAAACCGCAATACACCAACTGCCGTGCGGTGCGAATGCAAAGGGGGGGAGGAGACCGCTCTTACACGGGATAACATGACGCAATTCACGAATGCATCAGCGATGATTTCTGATCGCAGCATTTTACCATAATCATTTAACGACTAGTGTGAGAGCACCTTGGCCCGCAAGCGGTGCTTCTCATTCTGAACGGACAACGGGCCATATTTTTAGCGTTCATTCGTAGGCTATTCACTCAACGCCCAGTGCATTTCGTTGTGAATTCACTCGAATGACCTTCTCACCTGACTTGGGTTTTCCCCTTTAATATTCATACCGGAGTGGAAAAAATGACGTTTTAAAAACACCGAAACTGTTCGGTATACTCATTTTTTCCCTCAAGTAGTTCTCCCAAGTGAAGTGAACGACTAAAAAAACGGCCCTATAACAGAACGATATCTCTATCCAGGGTATTTATCTAACGTACGTACATACGCACGTACGTTCGTTCGTTCGTTTGTTTTTTTACTATACGCTTTTATTCTACTCACTCAATTTGTTGAAGTACACCGGATGACCAACTTCAGCGCTGCTTTCACGTGTTACGACACACGCACACATACCCTTATAACCGTTTTTATGAGTTGTTTTTTATATTTTTTGTTTATTTTTGCCTCGGAAAAAAAAAAAGAGAAATATTATTTTCTCTTTCGCCGCTATTTTCTTCTTCAAATTATAAAAGCGTATTTTTTTAAAACTCTTTTTAACCTGATTGTTCGTTCGTTCGTTCGTTCGTTCGTTCGTTCGTTCGTTCGTTCGTTCGTTCGTTCGTTCGTTCGTTCGTTCGTTAGGAAAAAACTAAACCTCGCGCTGCGTTCAAATGGAAGGCAGAGACGACGACGGCGGCGGCGGCGGCGGCGACGACGACGACCAACGATACGCTTTCGTTCCGAATAAGTACGCTGCGTGTCTCGAGTCGAATCGGAAATCGGACAAATTCGAAATTTAGGTACAAAAGTGGGCGGTTGTGGGTGTGAAATCACACCACGGCCAAGTCGACGAGCGACGACTGACAACGGCGTAGCGAGTGTTACGACAATCGAGCGAGAAGCGCAAACGTCACGCTTTGCGAAGGACAACGAGAACCGAATTTAGAAATCAGAATTTAAGGACGGGAGCTGAAAAGTTACTGAAAGGCGTGAAGGAGGCACCGTGAAGACGACCACACCACAGCCGAGGGACGAGTGAGAGAGAATATTTGCAAGGCGGTGCGGTCGCACGAGCGCGAAAGGGAGACGACTAGCCAGCCGATGGGACGACCAACGAAACAGGGCGGCGAAAAGTGAAAAAATAACGCGCAACGGCGGGACGTGTGTAATCTGTGATGTAATTGTGACTCACCGCAAGCGACTTTGGCGTCCGGATCCTGTTTGAGGTGCGCGTCCAATACGGCGTCGCTAATCTGATCGCACATCTTATCTGAAAATGAAAAACAAAAGGTTAGAAATTAAGAAGGCGCGCGATAATCGACGTATCGCAGCGAGTACCATCGTACGATCCGCGCGGCCGTAGAATAGGCGCGCGTTGTACGCTGCGCGACAGCGAATACCGCCATCGCCATCGCCATCGCCACCCTGATGGTGGACGGCGGCACTCGGTACGATAACGAGCGCCGCAGCCGCAGCGACCGCGCGTCGGACGCGACGGCCAACGTAAGCGATGCTTACGATCGTCGCCGGCTACGTTCGCCGCCGTCTCGCTTACAAAGTCATCTTTCATCATCGCCGTCTTCGCCGCCGCTACAACGAGTCGAGACTGCGGCTGCGGCGGCGGCGGTGGCGACCTAACTAGCAACTCGGCTCACGGATACTGAATCGCAGCCACAGCGACTGACGACGACTACAGACCAAGTGACCAGTAACCAGCGAGCACGCGATACCATCATCTAAATTACGAAAAACGTTTTGCGAGGTTTCGCGGTGGCGCGACGCGAATCCGACGAACGCGACGAACGCGTCGAACGCGTCGAACGGGTCCGCGTCGTCCAACAAATCGAAGACCACGTCCACGTCTCGATGGTACGAGCGTCAATAGGTAGTAGTAACGTAATCGTTATTTTCTTACCGGGATGGCCTTCGCCGACCGATTCCGAACTGAATAGAAACATATCGCCGTCGTGAAATTCGTTGGCTACTCCCAGTCCGCTGCTCGCAGAGAATCCGTTAGTGTAACAACGTGTTTCAGGCATTTTCACGCCGATTTCTTCTTCGTCGATGCTCGATGAGAAAGAATGGTCGATCGAAATACGAAAATCGTGTCGTCGTAGCGAGAGCGAGAGCGAGACTCCTCACGTGGATAAATACGGAATCTGGAATGGAGAACGATCGATGCGCGTACACAATGTACAATATTATATTGGTGGCGAGCGGCGGATCACGCTTTACGTTTTACGATTTACGATTTAAACGCGTTTAGCTTTTAGCGACGGTTACATAAAATGCGAAAGGGTGAAAAAAGAATTTCATCGAATATCGTAATCGAGTACTCGAGGGGCTTCGCAAAAGACAACTGACACACGGTCACGACATCCGGCTAACTGACGAACAGATCGACGGAAGCGTACGAAACAATCGAATGAAATGAAAAGAAACGAAACGAAACGAAAGGAAACGACACTACCTGAGTTGCTATTTACACCGCGTCTCCATCTGACGTTCGCAAAATGAAACATTGGGGTGGGAGGTTAGGGTTTTTCGTGTCGTTGCCGGACGAGCGACCGTCTCGCGAAAGGAAGTTTTTTCAAGGCGGGGTTACGTATTATGACGTCATGATTGAAGTTCAGTTTCACACTTTCACTATTGGACTTGGAAAATGTTACAAATCCATACCGTAAGCGTTAGTTTCTCTAATTAATTAACCCGAACTAAATCATCGTATTTCGTATTTTAATTCCTTCTCCTCGAATAAATTATTAGCGAAATGAAAACTTGATTAATGTTCTTCGAGATATTCGTTACAATTTTGTGAAAATATTTGAAGAAATTCAAAATTATCGAAAAAATTTGCGAGAGAACAGTCGTTCGTTCTTCGGGAAAAGCTGAAATTCTGAAAAAACATCGACGTATGTTAGTTGAAGATTCTGTGAAAATTTGGTTGAAATCTTACAATTGATTTTTCAAATATTACTGAAACTCTGTTTACAATGAGTGATTCAAATGTTATATGAATTTAATCTAGTTGCGTAATTTCAGAAATATCTCGAGAACTGAGCGTACGATTTCAGTATACTTTTCGCAGAATCTTCAACTAACATACTTCAATATCTCTCAAAAATTTCAGATTTCCACAACGAATGGTTCTCTCGAAATTCCTCTCGATAATCTTGAATTTCCCCAATTTTTTCTTATTTTCAATGATAATCATCAGGAATATCCAGGAACACTAATACTAATCAAAGTCATATTTTGAAACAGCCGGTGATGATATAAATTAAATTACTGAAAAAACAACAACTTATTCAAGAAACTAAAGTACCTACAAAATTTAATGAGTTAATTGATTAAAGAAACAGATATCTTTTACTGATACAGATTTGTAAAATTTTCCAAGTCCAACCTTTGAGTATATATTATTTATATTAATTCATATGGAGAGTTGATTCAACAAGTTCAGCGTTTTTGGGGAATGAAGTGACTTCTTTTATACGCGAGTATATCTGTATATACGAATTATATATAGATATACTCGTGTGTAAAAAAAGTCATTTCATTCCCAGAAAGCTATCTATGTCTGAAAGTAACTAATGTATACGAATCAGCTCTCCATATTAAATAAAACATACTCAAAAAGTCCAACTGAACTTCAATCATGACGTCATAATATGTAACCCTGCTGAAAAAAAAAAAAAAAAACAAAAACAAAAAAAAACTAATGATTAGAATCTTTGAGGATATATATATATATATGATTGAGAGGACACATGGGCAGTTTTCGTGTCCTACTTAAAGAGCTTCTACAAACAGGTGTACTTCCAACTAAATATCTGATTGGAGGAAAATCTCGCAAGTGCATTTGTTTATAAACACTGGCTTACAAAGTACCTTACTTTTACACTAATTTTCAATTCTGATTGGTTGGGGTGTTCAATCTGGGGTACTTTGTACGCCAGCAAATGGGATCTATAGTCTGGACACTCAATCCCATGTTGAAACTGTCTCCATCATATATATATATATATCCTCGAAGATTAGAACTGAAATGTAAGGAATGTGGACTTTTACTACGTAGCCTATTGTGCATTTAAGAAAACTTTTGTTTTCTTACCTATGACGTATTTCATTCACAAAGCACACATACAACCAACTGAGCGTGAAGCAGAATAATATTTTATGTATTTAGCTTTCTACATCTGACATCATTTTACTCACACTGACACACTAATGAAATAATGGAACATACCTAGTAACAAAGTATTATATATACCTTGCCAGAATGTTTAATCAGTTATTTCTGATTTCAGTTGCATGGAAGAGCTGTTTCTCTTATTGGTTTTGGTTTCAGTTATAATTGTTGAGATATTCCAGCCTACTCCACCTAGCCCTTTTGGTCCATCCTACATAGCAATAAGATTATAATCTGTTAGAAATGTTATCAAAGATATTACATGAACTGACTTTATTAGAGAACTCGAGTTAAATAGAACAGATGCAGAACCTATTTATAGTTGTGAATATAACACTATCGATATATAGTACATATCTCGAGGTTAACATCGATAATATCATTAGATGAGAATTTCAAGTAATTTTGTTGGGATACGATTCCCTTACTACCTCACAAACACGTAACTGTACATTAATCAACACTGCATGTAACACATTATTACATTTATTCGTTTTACATGTGGCGACACTAATCGCCGACATAATATTCTTTCCACCACTGCTCGACAGAGAATGTTCTCCGTTCGTCAGTCGTTGTACTAAAGTCATCAATAAACCTTTTTTAAAGATGAACGTCCGTGCTTAATTTTCTTTTATGAATCGATCGAAACTCACCTCAACATGGTAGCCAGAGCTGCGTACCAGCAAAAATAAGTGCGGAAATCAAAATGTGTTTGTGTCAATCATGTAATTTGTTAAAAGTAAAAAAGTTTGTGTTTCAAGGAAAGTGAAAGGCTTAGTGCCGTGTGATACCTCCACGCAAAGTGGAAGGAAAGTTAAAAGTTCGTGAACGCAAAGTTCGATTCCAGTGATCAAGTAATTATCCTGGAAAAGTTGAAAAAATCTCAAACCAAGCAAATCAAAGGTAAAAGTTAAATTTAATGAAAATATCAGTGAAATCTTGGGCGCCGGTGAAAACGTCGAAATCGAGAGTTTGGTGTAAGCAGATCAGATACGAGAGAATCCTGTGGTTTGGTAAACCAGCTTGCAGAGTCAAAAACGGCTGGCAATTGTTTGTACTGTGTTCCGAAAAGGAAATCGAAGTCAAAAAGTCGAAAGTCTGAAAGTTGCAGTGTCGGAAGTCTAAGTCACCTTCGAAAGGAAGCAGCAGAAGAACACCGAAAATACGAAAAGGAACTTAAGATAAGTAGAAATTTAAAATAATTAATGGATAATTGGTGTGGTTTTATTCAAAAGTAATAGTAAAAACTTTAAAATTTCAGTAAAACAAAGTAAAAATTTCAAAATATTTTCATGTTAACTCTGAACCAAAATCATAGGAAAGTTGAAACTTGAAAGGCACCATTGGTAACCTTTCAAACTTTATCTTGTTGGTCGAGAGTGGTCGAAAAAAGGAAATATTTGTTGAATGAGCTACATCTAGCATAACAATAGAAAAATAATTGTATAACCATTGATTTTGGTGACAGATTTTTCCTGTTCACGATCTACAAAGAGTATTTTCAATCGATAAAAGATAATGAATTATTTTCCTTTCAGCATTAACCTTTTGTATTTCTGTTGAATAATTTTTACCTTGAGATTTAATTTATGTTTTAACGTGTTCAACAGAATCATTTTTGTTCTGGAACAAGATCCAAAGCTTAAACCAATTCAATTTAAAACTTTTTGGCGATAAAATACTAGAATTTTGATCAACGGAAAAGAAGTTGAGACAACGGCAGAGAGATCAACTCATCGTCAGTGGCAGATTTTGTGAGATTTAATTAGAACATCGATTAATTATTAAGAATTATAGTATAATATTTGACTTGCATTCCCGATCGAGCGGCTAAGACCATGTTGTGCATAATCGTGCGGTTGAGACCGTGTTACCCCCTAGAATTAAGTTCTCGTGTTTCTGAGGTAGGACCCAAAACCCCCGAAAAACCAAAATTAATAAAATGTCACATTTTGACGCAAAGAAAGTTTTTGACGGGAGAAATTATGACGCATGGAGGACCATGATGGTCTCTACACTCTATGCAAAGGGATTATACCCAATTATGCAGGACAATGAAACCGAAGTTCTATTTTTGGGATTGGAATTAAACAGTTTTTTAAACCCTGAATCTGGCAATGCTAGTCCAGCTAATAGAATGGCATATTTTCGCAACCAGGAAAAGGGGAAAGCTTTAATCTACCAAGGACTAAACAATGACCTGATTGAGAGAGTAAAAGATCTAAAAACTATAAATCAGATATTAAAAGTACTCGACGAAAGGTATAAAAGCTGCACGCAAGTTACATATATAAATGCGAAGCAGGCCTTTCAAAGATTAAAATTCAATAGTGAGGGGAATATGAGAAGTTATCTGGACGTATTTTCAAAATCAGCCCAAAAAATAAGAGAATGTGGAAAAAACTTAGACAAACAGGAGGAGATAGAACAACTCCTAATATCCCTAAACATGGATTATGACATGACTAGATTGGAGTTTAATACTTTGAGTCAGGATCACAAAACCATTGAAACCCTTCACGCAATGCTGATCGAAAGGTCAGACAGATTATATGACGAAACAAAGTCAAGATATAATAATAATAAATTTCGTAACTTCAATCAAAATAATAAAAACCAAAGATCCCAATACGGGGGAAACTATAACAGATATAATAACATAAATAGAAGTCAAAATTACGTTCAAAATGTAGATCAGGGGAAGATTACACACAATAATAATCAAAAATCAGATATGCCTCAAAATAACAACAATAATAATTATGAGAATAGAAAATATAATCAAAATCAAAATAACTTGCCAAATGCGAACAATTTAGTATGCTTTAAGTGCCATGGCAAGGGGCACATAGCTAAGGTATGTCCATCAAATAAAGAGGGTACAGCACCCCAAAATAAACCAGATGGTCCTGCACAAAATACTCGATATGGACGTAATAATAATAACAGTATTAACAAAAACAAAAAAGAGAACGATGTTCAGTGGTCTATGATGATAAGATATAAGGACAGTGAACATAACAAAAGCACAGATAATAATAAATTAATAAATTTAATAACATCTAGGGATACAAGATATGAATCTAATCCAGAATATATTCGACTTACTAATAGGATCATGTTAGATGGTGGGGCTGTTGCTCATGTAGTGTCAGACCTATCAAAACTATCAAGCCCCATAATGTTGGAAAAACCGATAGAGTTAGAATGTGCCATCCAGGACACTTTATTAATTGCCACACATGTAGGAACTATGTTCATTAGGGTAGAAAATTCTGAGAGGAAACAAACTGTCATAAGACTAAAAAATGTACATTATGTGCCATCCCTGAATGTGGACCTAATGTCGGGGATTAAAATAACTGAAAATAGAGCGCTTGGCATAGACCAAAATTTCTCTGCAGCGCATATATACGTCCGTGGGACGAATGAAGTAATTTTTTCAGCCCCAAAAATAAGGGGGGTATACATGGTAAAATACGAAATTGTACCGGAATCCACAGTTAATATAATAGAAGACGATAATGGCTTAAATAAAATATGTCCTTATAAAAATAAATCAAATAAATTGGCATGTATGCCTAACGTAAATTCCAAAGATGAATGGATGGAATATGAAATAGAAGAGGAAATTGTTGAGGGCAGTCAGGAGGAAAGTGAAGAGAATAGAGAGAACACAATTAATAATAATGAAAATAATAATATAATAATAAATCACAATAACGAACAAAATAATAGTCAAACCCAAAATAGGGAGATGAGTGAAGATGGTAAGGAAACAAATGAGGTTGTAGGTATAAACATTAATAATAATACCATAGATAATAACATAATAAACAATAATCAAGAAACTAACGAAAATACAGGGGAGTTAAAAATAGACAAAAAAATGATATGGCACAGAAGATTGGGACACTTATCTGGAAAAAATCTAAGATTCTTAACAAAGGTCTCAAGAGGTATTCCTAATGGAATAATATTCCGAGATGACGAGTTTAGTCTGTGCGAGATATGTGTGAAAGCTAATTCAAAAAGGTTAGGGCACAATAGCACCCGGACCAGACCAGAAAGGATACTAGAACTCGTTTCATCGGACACAATGGGCCCCTTTTCACCGGGTATATATGGTGAGAAGTACGTGTTAATATTTGTGGACCACGCCACAAAATACACCTTTGTCTCCACCATTGAAAAAAAGTCAATGGTGTGTGAGGAGTTTAAAAAACTTTATATGAAATTAAAATCAAAATTTCCGGACCATCCCATTGCCACCCTAAGGTGTGACAATGCTAAAGAATATTTAGATTCACACATGAGGACTTTTTGTGAGGAAAACGGCGTAAGTCTCGAACCCATTGTTCCGTATTCACCGGAGTTGAATGCGATGGCCGAAAGGCAAAATCAAACGATTATGGCTAGAACTAGAGCTATGCTGTTTGACTCCGATTTGAACTTCAAGTTTTGGTCATTGGCTGTTCTGATGGCGGTTTATGTCATAAATAGGAGCCCAACTAGGGCAAACAAAGATAATAAAACCCCTTTTGAAATGTTTTACGGCATAAAGCCGGATCTATCCAATATTAGAGTTTTTGGGTCTCTCACCTATAGACATATTCCTATAGAAGTTCGCCAACAACAGGCCACAAAAAATAAAAAAAAGAAAACAAATAGTGAACACCCAAAACTTACACAACAAGCTGACAAGGGGGTATTTGTGGGTTACACAAATAGTGGGTACTGCATAAGGGACCCATTAATTGACAAATCACACATTACTTGTGATGTCAGATTCGATGAAACGAGGAACATAATAAATATAGATAACATAAATAATAAAAATACAAATAAACCTAATGATAATAACATAATAGAAACCCCTGTAATATTAAATCTATGTAAATCAAGATATAAAAATTACATAGAGGACCACATCCCTCAAAAATGGGAGGATGTTGAAAACAACCCTTTTAGGGTGGAATGGCAACAAGCCATTACTGACAAGCTGAAGTCATTGTCTGATATGGGTGTGTGGGAGGTCGTTCCCAGAGAAAAGAATGTGAGGTTGGTAGATACGAAGTGGTGCTTCACCACGAAACCCAACAACCAAGGCATTCACATACCGAAAGCCAGGTTGGTTGCAAGGGGTTTTAAGGACCTTACCCACTATTTTCTAACCGAAACGTATGCCCCGGTGGTCCAGTATTGGCTTATAAGATGGATACTGTCAATCACAAATAAATATAACTTAAATATAATACAATTTGACATAAAAACAGCCTTCCTTAATTCAGAAATAAGATACCCTATTTTCATATCAAATCCCAGGGGATGCCAACTAGGCAAAAATAATTGCCTGAGACTAATTAAGTCAATATATGGACTGAAAACGTCTTCTAAAAGTTGTACGACTTGTTAAACTCAACAATAATTCAAGCTGGATTTGTTCAATCAAAAATAGACAGATGCTTATATACAAAACAAAATAATAATGGTGCAATGGCACTTCTAATAGTCTACGTGGATGACATGTTGTTGGCTAGCAACCACGACGAGTGGACACAAGACCTAATAAATATATTTAAAAAGAACTTTACATTGAAGATAGAAAAAAATCAAACTTTCTTTGTCAGTTTTGAAATAAGTCGGGACATCCCGAGGAAGCAAATAATATTGACACAAAATAGGTATATAGATAAAATCCTACGTAAGTTTGGTATGACGGAATGTAATCCGTCAACCACACCCATGGAAACAGGGCTCAAAATAAGGAAGCCAGCTAATGGACTAGACGACACTGAATATAGGGCCATGATTGGGAATCTGCTATATGGGGCAAGACTGACCCGCCCGGACATTGCCTTTGCCGTCAATTATTTGTCACGGTTTCAGGCATCCTCAAATAGCGAAATTAAGAACTATGTTCGTTGCATTATTAGGTACCTTAAAACAACAAGGGACTTCTCTCTTGTATTTCACTCTGACCAAACTCAGATTAAAGCATTTGTCGATGCGTCGTATGCACCCGACGTAGACGATTTACCCATAAAAATAGAAAATTTGGAGAAAGGGTGCTCCACAACTGGCTACATGATATTTGTTAACGGAGACTTGTTAAATTGGGCCGTTCACCAGCAGAACTCGGTTGCAACATCATCAACTGCAGCCGAATTAATTGCGTTGAATGACGCACTGGACGACATATATGTGATCTGGAGACTCACTGAGAGCGTTTTCTCTGTAACCAACTCAGTGCAGGTGTACGAGGATAATATATCTGCGTCACGCATTGCATCTGGGGAGGCCAGAAACGCTCCAGGTCCCTAGCGATCAAATGTTATGCAGTTTTGGAAACTTTTCAAAATAAATTAATAATGTTTAACGATATCAGATCTTCCGATCAAGTTGCTGATATTTTAACTAAAGCACTTGATCGAAAAACGTACCAAAATATTGTTACGAGAATACTCCGAACAATTCAACCTTTCGGCCAATAGTCTTAAATGACTCAACCCTCAAAATTTTTTGATATTTGGTTTTGGACTGCGGATGGGCGTCGGTCTTTTAGCGCCTATCGTAAACCAAGCAGTCCATATGTTGTTTCACAATTCATCTCACAATGTTCAATAGGTTCCCCGTCGCTGCTCTGCCTCTCTTATTGGTATCAGCATTCCCTAATATATACCATTGATTCCCACAATAGTAAATTTATATTAAAAAAACACACACGATTAATTATAAGGATATATATACACATAATATTATCTCTCTACAGCTGACAATGAGGAGATATCGATCTCTCCGACTGGTTTTATATATGTTAAATTAAAAATCACACAATATTTATAAGACGTGACACTAAAACATAATGTTAAATATATACCTCATGTTAACACTTACACGATATATTTAAGATAAAACAAAATTTCAATATATGAACTTATACCCATTTTAATTGTACAACATTATACTAGTCAACGACATACCTAAATTTTTTGTTTGTTCTACCATTTTTATATATATAGCAACTTTATGTGACACCTATATGTAATATTTTTGACTGCTATTGCTTATTTTTGTTTATATGTTTATTTTAAATACATGCAATATGTGACTTTATTTTTACTTGTATGTTCGTTCGTCCGTTTTGAATCGCAGGGGGGTGTTGGGATACGATTCCCTCACTACCTCACGAACACGAAACTATATATTAACCAACACTGCATGTAACACATTATTACATTTATTCGTTTTACATGTGGCGACACTGATCGCCAACATAATATTCTTTCCGCCACTGCTCGACGGAGAATGTTCTCCGTTCGTCAGTCGTTGTACTAAAGTCATCAATAAACCTTTTTTAAAGATGAACTACCGTGCTTAATTTTCTATTATGAATCGATCGAAACTCACCTCAACAAATTTTAGTGTATCCGTTCAATTGGTTGTTACTACTCTATATACTTATATATTTTGAATACTTTCGTGTCGGTTATTTTTTTCAAATATAATGAAATAATGCTGTTTGCGATTAGTGTTAGGCAACACTGATTTATGCATCTATGATGTAACAATCAATTTTATACTTTGTGTATTGAGAGATGGTGATTATATTACGTGATGTATGTTACTGAACCATTCAAGTATGTTCTTATGCGCCTTGTTTTAATATACTCTGATCTGCCATGCGACACTCTGGTTATTATTTAATTATTATAAGAAACCGATCCTGAAAATCTCAATAGTATAATTTATTTGTTTCGATTTTAAATTTAAAAAATAATTCAGTTTTGGTTTCAATTTTTTTTTGTTTTGTTTTGTTTTGTTTTTCACTGGAATAATGTATAGTTTGCAATTTACATTAGCCAGCATTGTTAGCAATATTAGCATTGTATAGGGAAGGGTTATTATTGCACAAGTGCAGTTACTGCACTCTGTTCATGCTAAGAATAACAAGTGCTTGATATCATAAACCATATTAGTACTTGTCTACTTGAAATATGATGTTTGTTTATTCTACAAAATTAAGCTTATCTTTGTTCAATATGCATCGATATCATTTTTTCTCTCCTCAACCAAAACCACCATCATTAGGTGATTCCTTTATGAATCAATACCGAACACATAAAAAACTAATTTGAGCTTGCTAAAACTTGGAAATAATGTTATTTCTAGTAAATTCCACACAGAATATAATGTTTTATAACAGAAGGTACATCAACATAGCCACTATAAAAGACAAATGACGACTTACATCACTGACACAACACTCATGAACAATATCACATATAAAAACTATAGAACACAGACACTTGGTGTAATGCTGACTGTGCTTCACTAGATGTTGCTGAGTACAATCTACATCTAACATCCCCTTTCCAGTAAGCATATATCTATTCCTTACATGCAACAAACAAAACAAGCAAATTTAATGAAGTTTTGTTTGATTGGGCGTTCATATTGCCATGATAAGCAACTGGCCCAGTGGTTAAATAAAAGACGATCATTTTAGAGATGTGAGTTCAAATCTGGAGTTGGGCAATTGATTTTTAGAAAAATTTTATCGGTAGTTAATAAAGTATTTTTTTTTTGGAGTGGGTTTTTCACTATACAACATATATAGTGATTTTAAAAAAATGCTGAAATAAGTCAAGGAAGACTATGTTTTATTTTTTTTTTAAATACGCAGCACTTTTATTTTTCCTATTCATCCGTTATATGTAAGGAATAGATATATGCTTCCAGCAAGCTTTTTACCTCAGAAGTTGACATTAATTCTTTCTTAAATTTTGGAATATTAAAGTTTGAAACAATTTATCTGAAATAAATGCTTATTAGCTTGGTGTATACTTAGTTTTGTCTGTTCTTTCGCAAAATATACACTTTAAACAATATACAAATGTTTTATTAATCATGCAAAAACAAAATAATACGATGACGTTGACTTCAAACAATAATAATATGAACAATATAAAAATATATAATCTCAAATAAAACAATAACTAAAACATTGGCTAACAGTCAATAATCACAAAAATTACTTAAAATTATACAGGTAAAGAAAAATAAACATCTGAAAAACAGACTGTATTAAAATGTTTTTCATAAACAAAGAAAACATATTTAGAAAATAAATAAAATAATGTGCAATAAACATGATTAGAAACATATATCACAGAATTAAGTCTCATAGGAATCAGAAAATTAAGTCTTGGTTAAGGTTGGTTTTCTTGGTTAGTAATGAACAGTTTGCAAACGATCGTATTTTGGTTTACACTGAAAGTAGAGAAGATACTTCCTTAATACTAAATAACATTTAAATGAGTTTATCGCTGTTCTAACTAGAAGGGTACAAGTATATCATCGTCATGATATATTTGATAGCTTGGTTTAATTGTATGCATAAGTAATTTCTTACTATGAGCCTTGGAGATTGAACTTATATTTTGGTGTTTGATCAAAATAGGAAAACATGATACAGACCTAACTTATCAAGTCTAAAATGGAACTTTCCAAATTCTTTTGGAATACTGCCTACTCATTGCTTAATCATAAATAAATTAATTTAATTATGAAGAAATTATCCACTTAAAATTTCATGTTACTGACTTGGTAAAGGTTTTGTGAGAATATCAGCTATCTGATTCTCAGATGAACAGAAACAATTTTTAGTTGTTTTTCCTTGACTATCTCTTTGACTTTCAAACACTTAAGTTTAATATGTTTGAGCTTACCATAGTTCAAAAGATATTTAACAGAGTTCTTGTGGATTGATTATCCTCAAAAAATATTACTTGGTTTGGAAACTGAGGAAATGTTTGCTCAGTTAAATTTTTAACATGCAACATATGAGTTGACACATTCGCTATGGTCACAAATTGAGCCTCAGTTGTAGACTGCGCAATTATAGATTGTTTGTGGCTACTCCTAGCAATGATATTACCAAATTGTTTGATTACATAACTTGTTATTGATTTTTGCAACTTATCAGCTTCAAAATCTGTATCTACATATGCATGTGTCTCATTTTCTTGGTTTGCATAAGTTAGTCCTAAACTTGGTGTGTGTTTTAAATATTAAAAAATATGACTTACTAAAATTTGATACAACTTGGTAGGACTTTCTTGCAATCAAGCTAAGTACAAATGAAGTATTTGGTCTTGTAGAATTATCAAAGTAAAATTCTTGATGTTCTAACCTAAATTCTTGGAGTAGACTTTTTACACAGTTTTCTTGGTGTGATCAAAGATTTTCAGTATTAGGATCAGTTTTAATCTGAAAACCTACATACCCTTCAGGTGTACCTAAAATTTTGACTTTGAAATTTTCTTGTATTATTCTTATAGTCTCATTTACTTGGTTTTCACTATGTCATCCACATACATGAGAAACAAAACAAATCTGTTTCCACTATGTTTGATGAACAAACACCCTGGATGCAATAATGGTTCAAAACCATATTTCTTAATGAACTTGGTAAATTTCCCATGCCAACATCTTTGTGTTGTACTTAAACCATACACAGCCTTGTTGAGTTTTAACACATATTTGCTCCCATCGATATCTATACCTGCTAATTTAAGTCTATCTTTTTCATTATTTAAAAAGAAAGTTTTAACATTTAATTGTGTGATAGGTAGATTTAATTTCTTGGCTACCAAAAAGAACCAGCAAATTGTTTTAGCTATTATTGTAGGGGAATAAGTATTCTCAGTGGAATACGGTTTCTTATCTACAGACCCTATAATCACAATTCTTGCCTTGAAAGACCCATCTGGCTTAATCATGAAGATCCACTTTCAGAGAAGTATCTGGTGATTACATGCAGATGCCTTATGAAAAATTTCCCAACTTTTTGCAAACTATTTTCCACATGGTCCAATCAGGAGACTTAAGGTATTCCTTAAATGATTTTGGACCATTTGGTGACAAAATTTCAACATCATCCCATCTATTATTTACATCAGGAATTTGTAACACATGAAGTTTGCCTTTACTATCATGGTTTTGACTTAAATCCCAATTGTAATCAATTTCTATAATTTCACCTTGAGAATTATTATCATTAACTTGGTTTTCTTGTTTTACTCAGGAGAAAGGTCTATTATTTTGATTCCTGACTTGTGTATTACTCAAGTTTCAAATTCACAACAAAAATTATATTCCCTAAAAAAAAGAGAAACATGTGCTTAAAATATTATTTTATTTTACCAAAATATGCGATAAATATTCCCTAAAAATATGGGTATCATTTTACTGGGAAAAAAGAGCACATTAAGATTATACCAACCATATATTGATAAGAAACTTGAATCATTTTGTATCGCTAAAAACAATATGTAATATTTCTAAAAACAATTTATTTCATACATTATTATTAAACCTAATTATAATTAATAATTATTCATTAATCCTTATTCACCATTAATAAGCCCTCTATCATTGCAACATACAATGAGTTGCATTCTCAAATTCTGAAACAAAAAATTACGCTGAATATCTGACAAAATACATTTATGAATAACAAATGACCTCTCAACATCAGGTGAGACAATGGGTACCTACATAATCGTTAGATGCTAAAATAGCAGGATTTACATTGTCATTTGTCAACATTAAACTAATCCAACTTCTAAATTTTTGTTACATCAAAACTTACAAGCATGAATAATGTTTTCAAACCTTCATGAATATTTTCGATTGATACTTGATAGTTTTAGTTCAAGGGCTACATAAGAAGCATTAATCAAGCAAGTAGGATACAGTAAACATCACTGTATAGATTGCAGTTTTCAAGAAATTACAACCTAGATAGAGCACTCTACCCTTCAGCTGTTTGTTAACTTTTTCATAAACAATTTTGTTTTCTATCTGTCAAGAAGAGGAAACCATTTAGAGTTTGGAACTTCAAAGGGCAGATTTTTGAGTTCAAATGTGATCAAAACTACGTGAAATGAAAAATTTTTGCCTTAATTCTATAAAAAGTATCAAAAATGATCAAATATTCCAAAATGTGTTCTAAAATTGGCAAAAATAGGGAACAATATTCTAAAATGTACTTTTTACACCAAATATGCCAAAATATGCTTCAACAAATATTGCTCATTTTACTCAGAATTTCATGAATTGCAAAAAATTATCAATATTGCTGATAGAGTGCACTGCAAAAAAATATGCAAAATCATATTTTTCCTAACCCTGGTGATTAAATTTCCAGACCAGAATGATACTTCCTATTTTTTAATTCAATTTTAAGATCAATTAATAATAAACTAAATGGACTAATAATTTTAATATTACCAATAGTTACATTAATAATAATTTTACCAATAATAAATAAAAATAAATTTCAATCATGTTTCCCAATAAATAAAACTATTATTATCATAATAATAATAAATATTACAGTAATTATAAGTGTGGGGACATGAGGTCATGAGCCTTGGACCCTTTAACAACAGTTGCCACCAAAAGGGTGGCCAATATTCATTTTCATGAAGTTAAACAATAGCACAAATATGTTTTATTGTAATTACCTGTACTCACATACAAGTAATGTATGAGTACCAAACTGTGACTAATCTAACAAAGACGATGATGTCACAATTCAGTACACAAACCAGTCCACCATTTCTTATCTATACAAGAAATTATAAACCAACCCATTCACACAAACCTATGTAAATACTAAGTATATGTATTTGGGTGTATGTAAATAACCCCTTATATAAACCATCTAGACTGGCTCTAAAATCTCCAGTTTTTGCCCAGGTTTTGGCTCACCTATTTATTTACAAATGAAGTGGTGGAACATACAATATTCTTGTTGATTACCTACTGGTGAGAATATGTTTTTCACAACAAGGTATTCCACAATAAGAATATTGAGAAAAAAATGTACAATTTTCATTCAATGAAATTAATACAATATTAATATACATATGTATACTTCTTAAAATTTAAAATTATATTTTATGTAAATAAAATATCAAATATCAAATTTTAATTAAACAATATAATATTACTATTCCTTACAACAAAAGTTAAAAACAAATTATCCTGAAAATAATATTTAATAATTTTAACTATTTACATAATTTAATTAATAAAAAATATTTATTGATAAAATTAAATTAAGAAAATAAAATAAAATAAATATTAATATTAATATAAAAAACAACTTCTCATGATTCAATTAATATTTTATCATACTGATAATGAACTAAATAAACACAAAATCAGATAAGCAAAAATACTAAAAACTAAATAAGACTATAAAATAAATGATAAAACATACTAAAGAAATAAAATATATTAGTTAACAATATAAAATAAATTATTTCTAGGTCAAAAGAACCATAATCAATATTAAAACTAGAATTTAATTCTGATTCATCCTTGTGGGGACTCACTGGTATGAGGTAAAGGGGCTTGGACCCCTCGACGACAGTTGCCACCCCAAAGGGCAGGCAAATAATCGTCCTTGTGATGTTAAACACCCAAAACTCGTTCGATCGTAATTACCTGTATGTACTTGCAGGTAATGTACGAGTACCAAATCGTGACACAATAAGATGATGTCACGATTCGTACACGAACTGGCCAGCCATCTCTTATCTCAATAGGGGATGATGCAACCTGGCCTTTCTCACCAATGTACGTATTCTCTTATGTACGTGTGTTTGTGTGCGTGTAAATAAGCCGTATATAAACCACCCGAACCGGCTCTAAAATCACCAGTGTTCGCCTTGGTTTTGGCTTACCCGTACTTGTGTACGAAGTGGCTGAACACGCTTAAATTCTGTTGAATTTCCTTCTGGTGAGAATATCTCTCACAACAAGGTATTCCACAGTAGTGACCCAGACGGGATTTTTGGTTATGTCATGAGGTGTCTTGAGGCGCGTTGCGCTATTACAAACATTTGGTGCAGTGCGCTGGCGAGAAACTCGCTTGCTTGGCAAATAAAAATTTTTTTGCAGACTAAGACACCTTTTAGGTTGTTGAAGTAGAGTCTGCTGAAGTGGGAATTCATACCACTCTCCTTAAAATATACAAACAAGGAGAAACAAGACAGTAGACCTGGAGGAAGAAGGTTGGACTCATCCCCCAACCCCCCCAACTTCGACTCGACACTCTACAAATTTAGCAAATCTGGAAGAAAGCTCTCAACACCCAGAATTAGCACGACTGGGAACTGCAATAAATTAAGAACAACTAGCAGTTAAAATGTTGAAAAGTGGTCAAACTTTAAGCCAAAGTTCTGACCCAAAAACACCTGTCCTACAAACACAGGAGCCAGTGTTTTCGACCAGCAAGGAAGGAAGTAGTTCTGTGGAATACGCTTGTCATCAGAAAGACATAGCAATGGTCCCACCACCAACCAAAAACCCACAACCATCGCAGGGAGGAAGTAGTCAGCCACAGCCGATACCCGAAGTCTTGGCACAGATTATGCAACTCTTGCAATTGCAGCCAGGGCACAACCCCAACTTCTACAGACAGAGGATAGAGATCCCGGAATTTCTGCCCAATGAGGTAGACTTATGGTTGACTCTATTAGAAGGCAGGTTCAAGACTGAGAACATAACTCTGAACCAGCGGTATCTACACATCTGTGGAGGCATGCCCCCACAGATAATCCGCAACATTCCCGACATCATGGAATGCCCTTCGACAGAAGATGACAAATATGCCTGGTTCGTCAAGAAGATAAAAAATGTATTCGGAAAAACAAAGAATGAAATAATTGATGATGTGATGGGTGGTATGAAGATAGGGGATGACAAACCCTCAATCTTCATGGCGAAATTGAGGCAGAAGGCAGACAACATAGTAGCCCCTTCGGTCATAGGCAATCAATTCTGCAAACAACTTCCCCAAAGTGTTGTGCAATGCCTAGCCGCCGTAGGTTCGACTGTGATAAACACATCCGCAGATTTAGACTTCCTTGCGAAATCCGCAGATAATGCACTCGAATACACCAGGTCAAAGCCCGTGGTCAGTGCAGTGTCTGCAGAGACTGGAGAACTCGTTCAACTTCAAGCCCAAATAGCTCAGTTGACCGATGAAGTAAAACGGAACAAAAGCCAAATCTCGACGAAACCTAATAGTAGCTGGCGACAACGATCCAAAAGTAGAAGCAACAACAACAAAAGTGGCAATAGCAAACGACAACAGTCCCGGTCTAGAGACCGAAGATCGAGTTCCGGTAAAAGGGGTCAGAGTTCAACTCCCCCAAGAACATCATCTCCCAAAAACCAGTTTCAAAATTGGGATGATGAAAGTTGCTTTTTTCACAACCGGTTTGGCGCAGAAGCCACCATATGCAACAACAGGTGCAAATGGTGGGGTAAATCCTACAACAAGGAAGCGTCAAACTAGAACGAGGGGCCATCTATGCGCCCAAAGACCCCTCAACAAAACACTCATGCCGCCTGTTCATAAAGGACAGGACAAATAGGAGATGGTACTTGATAGACTCAGGTGCAGACTTGAGTATATTGCCAGAAAATAAAAACCAAAACGTACTTCCTCCAAAATACTATCTCCGTACTGTGAATGGTCAAAACCTTCCAGCTTATGGACTTGAGACCAGCAAAGTTGACATTGGACTTAAGGAAAATATGACGTGGTACTTCACGGTTGCTGATGTTCCAAACCCGATCCTGGGTGCAGATTTTCTTGCACATTATGGCCTGATTATTAACCTCAAAAATGGCAAACTGATCAATAGTGAAACTAAAAATTGTGTGGATGGCAAAACGCATGCTTATAGACTGGACACAAATATATCCAGCTGTACCAAAGTCGACGGACAACTCTTACGGATCCTGTCTGACTATCCTGGAGTCACTCAACCATCAATTCGCAGGCATCCTACATACAAACACGATACGGTTCATTACATTGAAACCAAAGGACAGCCTTGCCATGCTAGAGCACGAAGGTTACTCCCTGACAAACTCAAAGCGGCACAGGAGTACTTTCATCGCATCATTGTGGAGGGCGTATGTCGCCCCTCAAAAAGCTCATGGAGCTCCCCTATCCACATGACCAAAAAAGCAAGTGGAGAGTGGCGAATTGTTGGAGACTACAGGGCCTTAAATGCCATAACAGTTCCTGATCGCTACCCAGTCCCCAATATAATGGACTTCAACGCGAACATGAAAGGTAAAACGATGTTCACCAAAATTGACATCAACTGGGCATTCCACCAAATTCCTATGGCTGACCAGGATGTACCAAAGACAGTGGTTATAACCTCCTTTGGACTATTCGAAAAACTTCGAATGCTGTTTGGACTTCGCAACTCAGCATAAACTTTCCAAAGATTTATCAATGGACTGTTTAGGGAATTGCCATTTGCATATGCATACTTGGATGATATCTGCATTTGCTCTGAAGGTGGTGAGCAACAGCACAAGGAGAATGTAAGAGCCATCATACAGCGTATACACACTGCCGGGCTTACTATCAACATAGGTAAAAGCTTATATGCACAGACTGAAATTGAGTTCCTCGGCTACAAAGTCTCGACCGAAGGCATTTCCCCCTTGAAGACCAAAGTAGAGCCAATATTGAATTTCCCGAAACCCTCAAATGTCGCTGAACTCAGGCATTTCTTGGGGATAGTGAACTTCTATAGACGTTGCATGAAGAATGCAGCAGCTAAACAAAGTAAGCTGTTTACACTAATAAAGACAAGTAAAAAGAAATATAAGACTCTACTCGAATGGAATGAAGAAGCCAAACAGGCCTTTGAGAAAATCAAAGATATACTGGCAAATGCAACTCTATTGGCTCATCCAGAAGAAAGTCTGCCATTATGCGTGAATACCGATGCATCTGATTTTGCTATTGGTGCAACCCTGCATCAATTGGATAAAGACAACAAGAAGTTACCGCTAGCTTTCTTCTCAAGGAAGCTCTCAAAAACAGAAAAGAACTATAGCACATACGATAGGGAATTGATCGGAATTTTTGCTGCGTTGAAGCATTTCAGGCACCAATTAGAGGGTAGATGTTTTTCTGTGTATACTGACCATAAACTCCTAACATATGCCTTCACACAAAAAGCAGAACCAGCATCGCCGAGAAGAGTGCGACAATTAGACTATATTGGTCAATTGACTACGGACATTCAGTATATAAGTGGAGAACTTAACACTCCAGCTGATGCCTTAAGTAGAATCGAAGCTATCTCAGCTCCTGTCCAATTACCTTATGCTGAAATAGCTAAAGCACAGCTTAAGGATGCAGAATTGCAAGAGTTGTTATCGAACGATGATACTACTCTCAAATCGAGACAGCGAAAAATTACCGGTATTGATGTTTTATTAACGTGTGACATCAGTACAGGTAAGAATAGGCCATTTCTACCGGTAAAATATCGCAGGTTGGCTTTCAACAGTGTACATAATCTTTCACATGCTGGGCCAAAATGTAGTGCTAATTTAATTTTGGCAAGGTTTGTATGGCCACGAATGAAGTCTGACTGCAACAAATGGGCTCACAGTTGCCTGAACTGTCAAGAATCCAAAGTAGGAAGACACACTCGCTCGCCCCTCAAATCCTTCAAACAAACGGAGTGGTTTAAAACTGAACACATGGACTTGGTAGGCCCATTGCCACCATCTCAAGGACACAGATACCTGTTGACGATAATAGACAGGGCAACACAATGGCCAGAAGCAATCCCTCTACATGAGATGTCAGCTCCTACAGTAGCTGCAAGGTTATAAAATACCTGGATTGCGAGGTATGGTGTACCAGAAGTCATAATCACAGACCAAGGCCGCCAATTCGAGAGCTTGCTCTTTAAAGAGCTGTCTAATAAGCTTGGTGTTCAACACAGTCATACCACACCTACCATCCTCAAGCCAATGGCAAAATAGAGCGAAGAGCTACGCCTTCCAGGGGACTTCTTCACAGAATCGAAGGAAGTTAGCCCTGAAATCATGGTACAAAACATAAGAAATGATGCCAACAATTTCCTTATACAGGCAGCTCGCCATGGCAGGCCCAATATTTACGTCTCGAAACACTTGGCCAATACTTCACACGTATTTGTTAGAGACAAAAAAATGAGATCTGCACTGGAGAAACCATACGCCGGTCCTTACAAAGTAGTATCACGAGGTGAGAAAAACTTTGTGATACTCATTGCAGGTGAACCTCGAACAATTTCAATCGACAGATTGAAGCCTGCATACATGGTAAGTGACAATAAAAGAATAAAAAGGTTGCAAAAGGAAAACATAGAAAATATCTAGACAGATTCCCAAACAAATACGGAAGAATCTGTCGAAAAATATGAAACAAATAATTCACAACAGAAAACATTTAAAAGGTCGGTAAGATTTTCGGATGATGTTACCACTAAAACATTCGATCCTGAGGCCCCCTTAAGTCCACGAAAAAGAGGCAGGCCCCCTGGCAGTAAAAAACATAAAAATTCCCACCCTTCTCGCATGTCCGAGAGGTTAATGCGAAGAAAACAAAATTTACTCCCGAAAAAGTAATATCCGCTACGTAAGTTTAAACCCGCTAAAAAATATGCGACGAAAATTGGAACTCCGTGAGACAAAAGAAACTCCGGAGATAAGCAAACGAGGAATGCCAACAAAAAGAAAATGACAGGAATAAACAAATCCACGTGCGATACGGAAATAAACATCGCAACGTTCGTTTACTGTTAAACACAAAGATAATCTCAACATTGTGACATCACAAGAGGAGATTCCTTTGTAATAAAAACTCGAAAAAATATATTGTGTGAGTTTATTTCAGGCATAACTTTGCTTAAACCGATCAGAACTTAACCGGAAAACTTGCATACGGTCAAGAATTTTAAGCGCTATCCCCTCTACCTGCTGATAAGAAGATACAAAAATAATGAAACATAACTGTAATGGTAAATCGAAAACTGAAGTAAAATCACCCACTTCAGAACCGTCAGAGATCTTGGACGTGTTTTCTGAAATATTTTTGGTTCCTTTTCCTCAAACAACCCATTCTAATGTCACTGCCAACCGATACCATCCTAAAGTCCGCCACCTCCCAATTCGCCCAGAAAACTGCTGAGTCTTTACAAACTCAGCAGAAGACCGAGCAGAAGACGGAGCTGGACCGGATAGAGGAGGAGCTGCTCATGGACACAGCTCCTCCTGTAGACAAAGTCCTAGCGGAGAAGACGACTCCGCTTCCCCTGATAGTCTCTCCTCCCTGGTCACCAACGGAATCGACCTCGATTCCAGAATTCCGAGATTGGAGCCAAAACCCGCAGAGACCAGGGAGCCAATGAAGTTCCTCTTCACGGCTGAGTGGGCAGCAAACAAAAAGGCGAAGATGGCCGCCTTAGCATTAGAGACGTCAAACTCCCCGATGCTGAGAAAGCCACTCTTCAAGCAACTGCTGCCCCCTCACTCCCACCACCACCTGTACGCCTATACAAAAAATTGATCACCTAGGCGTAGGGGAGAAGGCAGTTGCGCCCAATACCAGGCGTGCGCCGATGCAAGGCGACAATCATACGAGTGCGTCGGTGCTGCAGTTGGAAGCGCACTGGCCAAGTGGGAGTCAGACCAGAAGAGGCACTCATAAACCCGCAAGTCCCCCCAGGCCTGCGCATTTTTGATCATTTTTGCGGCGCAAAAACTGGGGGGAGTAGCTGTGGGGACTCACTGGTATGAGGTAAAGGGGCTTGGACCCCTCAATGACAGTTGCCGCGCCAAAGGGCAGGCAAATAATTGTCCTTGTGACGTTAAACACACAAAACTCGTTTCATCGTAATTACCTGTATGTACTTGCAGGTAATTTACGAGTACCGAATTGTGACACAATAAGATGATGTCACGATTCATACACGAACCGGCCAGCCATCTCTTATCTCAATAGGGGATGATGCGACCTGGCCATTCTCACCAACGTACATATTCTCTTACGTACATGTGTTTGTGTGCATGTAAATAAGCCGTATATAAACCACCCAAACCGGCTCTAAAATCGCCAGTGTTCGCCTTGGTTTTGGCTTACCCGTACTTGTGTACAAAGTGGCTGAACACACTTAAATTCTGTTGAATTTCCTTCTGGTGAGAATATCTCTCACGACAAGGTATTCCACAATCCTCATAAAAATTAAAAGGAAGACAAATTAATTCAATTATAATCCCAATAAATAAGAAAATGAAAACAACTAAATATAAAATAAAATAAAATAAATGCAAATTATAAATTATACTAAAAATACTCAAATCATTATATAGTTTAATAAAAATTAATAAAATTACTATAATTAAAATACCGTAAGACATAAGTAGAACTACTATTCAAATATTACTAAAACTTATGTAAATAGAATAAAATATTATAACTAAAAAAATAAGCAATAAAATTTTAAATAATATTAAAACCACAAGAATTAAAATTCTGAAATTAACTTTTATAATCATACTGTTTAAAGGCAAAATCAACCACAACATAAATATATTTAATATTATAAAAACAGGAATATAAAAAATTATTAAATTATAATTAAATAAATTTACTATTAATTTATTAGGTAATTTTAATAAATCTATTATAAATTGAAAATAACCCTTAAATACAATTTTATTTTGACTTAAATGAAATTGCATTGAACCCATATACGTACATTCTAAATATATAAAAACACCTACCCTAACAAAAAAATTAATTAATAAAATAAATAATTTTAATATTATTATCTATAACATAAATAGAAATCATTAAACTCTAAATTCAAAAGTTAACTAATAATTAAAAAATAATTTAAATCCTTTCATACTCTAAATTGTAATAAAATGTTTGAGCTAAAATCCAAGCTAGTTCACATCTGTTTAAACTCAAATCATATAATTCAATAAAGTTAAAAACTATAAAATTTTTCGTTATACATAAATATTTATCAATTAATTCAACATTGAGATAAGAAAGTCAACTTTTTATTTAATCTATTAAATTATATTATTCTATTATCCCTAAAGTAATTTATATAAATATATTATTTTTAAATACATAAAAATTTATATCTTATAAGTTAAAAATATAATAACAAAATATTCATTTACCCCATATAATTCATTAAATAACTAATTTATTGTATTAAATAAAATTTATATGGTCTTTTCGTCTTTTAAAAATATTAAATAATTTTCAACTTAATTTAAATTTAAATTATAAAATTAAATAAAATAATTCTTTTATTTTTCATTCATTCTAGCAATCAATTAAAATATAAATTACTTTGCTACAATCAATTATTGCAGTCCTTTAACATTACTGTGGAAACTTCTTACCAGTAGTGACAAGTGTACCATAAAACTTACCGGTAGGTTGTGTTTACCCTACATGATGTAGGGAACAACCACACAACCTACCAATAAGTGTTGTAGTACACTCGTCACCACTGTTACAAAGTTACCACAATTACAAATAAATGAGCAGAATAATTCTTAAATTGAAATAATATAAACTTCAAAATATGTTTTTAATAAACAATTAAATAATTTAATTTGTCCGATCTATATAATTTTCATATGAAAATTAATTAATTTATTATATAATTTTTTTAATATATTTAAAATTTATTTAATAATGAAATGAATTCATTTATATAATCTAGTTATTATGTCATTATAAAACTTAATAATCATTATATTTTATGTAAATAAAGTTTTATATATTATTAATATTTTACTATAGGCTTATTAAATTTTAAAACCATAAAATATAATATATTTATTATTGAAAACTTATATCACCAAACATTATTAATTTTTTAATTTTGTTAAATAAAAATTAATTAATTAAATTAATTTTTAATTTTAATTTTACACTAATTAAACCTTAATAATATATTTAATAATAATTTCCAATAATTAAATTGAAATTTTTTAAAATATTTATAATATATATAAATCTTTATACAAAAGGAAATAATAATAAATAATTCTTTACAAAAATTAATTAAAATTATATTTCTACAAAAAAATATAATAATATAAAATAAATTTAAAATCTTACATTTCAATATATAATCTAAATTAAATAAAAAATTAACTAATACATTGAAAATTTCTATGTAATAGAAAATAATTTATATTTTATTGACCTTAATTTACTTTGTTTCAATTTATTTAAAAACTAATAACTGAATTTATAAGCATTATATACATATTTAAATATGAATATATAAAACTTATTTACTTTTAAATTTTAATCTTGAAATATAAAATAATTATAATTACTTTTCTAATATTAAAAATATTAATTATTCTTAATTTAAATATTGTTCTAACATAATTAAATAATTCATTTAATTATTCACTTATGACAACAATAAATAAAACTTCTAATTAATTTAATATAATTGTTCAAATTCTATTTAAATCATAAATTCCCCTAACAATTAAATACTACCAATATATATATACACATATACTCACACACACATTAAGGTATTTAATCCTATTAAAAATAAATTCATTAAATATGAATAAAATTTTAGTAATTCAATTTAAATAAATTTAGTTATATATTATTGTAATACTGCTACTACAAGCAAAATATCTATATATTATATTAAAATTTTTTTCATAATTTTATTTAATAAAATAATGTATAAACATAATATATTAAATCTAATTTAACTTAAAATTTGATATAAAATTAAAATTAATAAAAATAAAACTATATATATATATTAAGCCAACTCCACATAAATATTCAAACTTTAATTAATTTTTAAATTAATAATTTATTTTGATTGTTACTTTGAGTCTCTAATTTGTTGGGCAAATGTAGATTCAAGTGAAATAATGAAAAAGTTGTATAAAATTAATAAAAAATATATAACCATAAAATTTATCAATTTTAACTTTGATATCAATATGACTTTGCTTTTGAGCTGTAGGATACAAAATGACATATTACCGGACTTGTACCTGTAGGGTTTTAGTTATGTGCTTTGAGGATATATATATAATGGGGATGACACATGGGCAGTTTGGGTGTCCATCATATAGAAAGCATGTTCACAAACACATGTATTTCCATCTAAATATCTGATTAGAGGAAAATCTCGCCATGGGCATTTGTTTATATACACTGGCATACGAAGTACCTCACTTTTATACCAATTTTCCATTCTGATTGGTTGAAGTGTTCAGTCTTAGGTACTTCGTAGGCCAGCACATGGCATCTACTGTCTGGACACCCAACCCCATGTTGAAACTGTTCCATGTCATCTCCATCATATATATATCCTCAAAGGTTATGAGAATTAAACTGTGGATTTAAAATTGTGTATTGCAGTACTCGTATTTATAGAGCTCTACCTCAGTATGTTTTAATTTTTTGATTTATGACATCATTGTGCCAAACAAATTCTGCTGTCCATCCGCATTCCTTAGACCTTCGAGGATATATATATGATGGAAACGATACACGGGCAGTTTCGTTGTCCAACCTATAGAAAGCGTATCTACAAACACGTGTATTTCCATCTAAATATCTGATTGGAGGAAAATCTCGCCATATGCACTTGTTTATAAACACTGGCATATGAAGTACCTCACTTTTTCACCAATTTTTGATTCGGATTGGTTACAGTGTAGAGCTTCGAGAATATATATATGATGGAGATTACATGGAACAGTTTTAACATGGGGTTGAGACCCATATTAATAAATGTTACTTTAACCTCCCTTCATTTAAACTTCACTTTAAAAAATTTTTCGCACAATTTTGTACTTAAAAATGTGGGAACATTGTATCTCTTATGAGAGTTCCAATGTAAAAATAAAATGTTACCACACTCTTAAATACAAAATTGTGTCAAAAGTCATTTTTAAGTGAAGTTTAAGTGAAAAGTGGTTAAAGTGACATTTGTGAATATGGGCCTGAGTGTCCAGACAATAGATATCACGTGCTGGCATACGAAGTACCCCAGACTCTACACTCCAACTAATCAGAATCAAAAATCCGTGTAAAAGTGAGGTACTTCGTTTTTCAGTGTTTATAAACAAATGCACGTGACGAGATTTTCCTCCAATCAGATATTTAGGTGGAAGTACACGTGTTTGTAGACGCGCTTTCTATAGGTTGGACACCGAAACTGCCCGTGTGTCGTTTCCATCAGATATATATCCTCGAAGGTGTAGTTGTTGTAACGGAAATCCCACCTCATCTCATTCTTCATCATCATCATCATATCATTCTATATATATATGTCATACGTACAGTCTAGTCACGAAGTGTTTCCCCTTCTACTTTCGATCGCATATCGCTGTTGCTTCACCATTTACTTTTTCGTTTGTAAAATATATTTTAGTTGCGGAATAAACTTCTTAAAAGTCTAAAGTCTCAAGTTCTTTCGATCCTCGTTCTCCATACCTCACATCATGGTAGCCATCGCTACGGTAGATATTTGAGGAGAGACTTAGAAAATTTAAATTAATGAATTAATTATTTTTTTTGGAAATTTAATTTACTGCTGTGCGTAAAATTTTTTATGTTTTTTTATTGAATAATACACGAAAAGTCATCGTGTTTTTCGAGAAAGTATCTCGAATTTGAATTTATTTTAAAAAAATCAAAACTTAAATTTGAAGAATAGCTGAAGTTCCGGACTCAAATAACGGCCATTACTGGAAGTCAACGAACGCTAAAACCAGAGGGACCGCCAACGAGATCAAGAGAACAGCCAACGGAAACCTGCTCCCGTCATCGAGGACTCAACCAAGATCCAACATCGAAGACCCAACTTTTTCGGACAACCCACAACTAAAATTAAAGCAGGAAGTACCAAGGTCAACAGCGAAGAAAACATAAATCATTGGCAAACCACAGCAGAAATCATAAGGTGAAACCATTGTAAAGGTAATATTTGTTGAAATCATTTATTTTTTCGTACTTTGTAAATTGTATTTGAAGTGAGGCCGCAGAATTAAAAAATAAAGAAAAAAGTACATGTCCCAAATAATAAATTTGTCTGAATCCAAAATTGGTGAATACAATATTAAAAAAGAAGATTTAGAGGAATTAGTAAAAAAATTCGAGGGAGAGAGAGTAATTGATTTAAAAACAGAAATCTATAATTTACCCCACGTTAAGTATTTCACAGGTGAAATTATATTGGAGTCCTTTGTAATAGATATATCCGGGAGAATAGAAGAAATTAGTAGCCTTAAATATATTGTGATTTCAGAATCTTCAGTAAATTATTTTTCGAACAGAATTTACAGTTCTGCTAAATCGAAAGAAAAATTTATGAATAGATTCTTCAATTAAATAAATTTAGAAAAACTGGATAAAAAGGAAAATTGTGAAAAGGAAAATTTAATAGAAAAATTAGAAAAAGAAACGAACGAAAATAAAAAATACACAGCTGTTTGTAATAAAGAAAAAAATTTATTAGGTTTTGAAAAAATAAAAGAAAAAATGGCATCCCTGAACGAAATTAAACCCATCCAAGCCCCACTCGGGAAAGTTTTTAATGGCAAATACTATTTAGATTGGCGAAGAATGATCATATCAGCCATCCGAGGTGCGGGATATTATGACATCTTTGGGGAAAGCGAATTCTTACAATCATACATCGAAAACATTGATGATCTAAACTTTCGGCCAAATAAAGATATGCTAAATTACTGCAAAATGCAGGATAATGCTAAAGCGTTTGTCTTAGAAAGAGTGTCCAATGAGATAACGAAACAAATACGAGATTGTAACACCGCAATTCTAATGCTCAAAAAATTAGATAATATTTATGGGACCAAGACTTCAGTTACGGCTAATATGGCTAAGGCAAAATGGTTAGAATTTAGATTTCAACCAGGCGGAAACATGAAAGGCTTCTTAAAAAAATGGGACAAACTCGTAACCGATGTAAGAGACAGTGGTAAAGAGGTCACCGAGAATGAAGAATTAGAGAATTTGCAATTAGCATTGTGTTATGAACAACAAATTGCCAAAATACAATATGAAAGTTTACCCCCTAACGAAAAGAATTTAGATAGTTTCAAGAGAATATTAAGGGAGGACTCAGACCAAAAGTATAGGGACCAAATTTTAAAAAAGAATAATAATGGTAATAACCATAATAATAATACGAATAGAAATAATAACAATAATGGAAATAATAATAGGTATAATTATAGAGGAAGATTTAACAGTAACTATCGGGGAAGAAATAATTATAGAAACCCTAGTAACTATAATAATTTTAGAAATGGAAATAGAAACGGTTTCAATAATAATGGTCAAAATGGAAATAATAATAGTAATTCATCAGAACAAAGCCATAATAATAATACGAATGGTAATGGTAATAGTAATAACGGTGGTAACTATAGAGGAAATAATTACAGGGGAAACTCTAATTATAAAGGAAATAATTACAGACGGAATAACAGAAACAATAACCAAAATAATCCCAAATGCTATAAATGTGACCAATTCGGACACATAGCCCAAAATTGCATGAATAACAATAATCAAGGTAATAATAGCAATGGTAATACTAATAATAACAATCAAGGAAATTACCCACCGAAGGCAAACTTAAATCCATCTAATAATAATAAAAAAGATAGTTCTGAGCAGCAAGTGAAAATGTCTTGCATGGTAAAAAAATGTAATAATAATGGTGAGTGGTTGTTAAACGAATTAATTAACAATAATAAAAATAATAATGATGGAGATTACGAAACATTAAATAATAGGGCAATTCTTGATGGAGCCGCAGAAGTTCACTTAACGTCCGATCTCAACAAATTATCAAATATAAAAAAATTTGTAACACCAATAAAATTACAATGCGCAGGAAGAAATACATTTTTATATGCCACACACACAGGAAAAATGGTGATCAAAGTCGAAAATTCCAACAGAGTCCAATCATTAATTGAATTAAAAGACGTCCATTATGTACCAGACCTGAATTTAGACATAATTTCAGCAATTAAAATAACGAATACGGGGGTAATAAACATAGACCAACAAAAAGAAATTGCCAACATTTATTTCATTGAAACTGCAGAAATTATAATAACTGCAAGAAAAGAAGAGGGAATATTCTACGTATACTATAATGTAGAAAATAAAAAAATAATTAACAATGATGAGACTGAAAAAAATATAATATGTGCCCCAGTTACCCAGGATACAAATGATGAATGGGATGACTTTACAGTAGAATTGGAAATAGTTGAAGAAAATAATACTGAATCATCTCAGGGGGGTGAAGATTACGAAATACTCACAGATCCTAAAAATAATAATGATAATAATAATAAATCCCAAATCAATAATAATAATACTAATAAAAAATTAATAATACATAGAAGGTTGGGACATTTAAATGCTAGATATCTACAAAAATTAAAAAATTTAGCAATAGGGATACCCGAAAACATCAATTTTAGAGATGAAGATTTTGTAAACTGTCAAATATGTTGTATAGCCAACAATTCAAAGCTGGGCCACACAGGGATAAGAACTAAACCCACTAGGAAACTCGAAATAACTTCGTCTGACATCATGGGCCCGTTTACACCTTCAATAGCCAATCAAAAATACATCCTAACATTCATAGACCACTTTTCGAAATATACATTTGTCATGCCTATAGCTAGTAAAAGCCAGGTGACAAATGAATTCAAAAATATTATAGTATCCATGAAAAACAAATTTCCAGAATACCCCATAGGAACTATTAGGTGCGACAATGCAAAAGAATATACGGATAATAAAATAACAAATTACTGCAATGAGGTTGGCATAACAATAGATTATGTGGTGCCATATTCTCCAGAATTAAATGGTATTGCCGAAAGGCAAAATCAAACTTTAATGAGGAGAGTACGGGCCATGTTAATTGATGCCAACCTTGACATAAAATATTGGTCTTATGCTGTTGTTACTGCAGCCTATTTAATTAACAGATCCCCAACCAAAGCTAATGAAGAATTTAAAACACCATACGAGTTATTTTATGGTAAAAAACCAAATTTAAAAAATTTAAAAGTTTTCGGTGCATTAGCTTATAGGCACATACCCATAGAAGTCAGAAAACAGAATGCAACAAAAGCAAAATCGAAATTAAAAGAAAAATAGACCCAAAATTGGCACACAGGGCGGAAAAAAACATAATGATAGGTTATACGAATACAGGGTATTGTCTTGGAGATCCATATAACACGAAGTCGTACATTTCATGTGATGTTAAGGTAGATGAAAGTCAAAATATAAAATCACTATTAACAAATAAAAAACCGATAATTATGAAAGCAATGGATTATGAGTATGATTTAGGAATAATAAACCCAGTAATCTTAAACGTAAATGTAAAATACAACAAAGCATATATAGAAGATAATGTCCCAAAAACTTTTACGGAAATAGAAACAAACCCCTTCAGGGAAGAATGGACAAAGGCAATAAATGACGAATTTAATTCCCTAGATGATTTAAAAGTGTGGGAAATAGTAGACTATGATCGCCAAAAATTAATAGATACCAGATGGATTTTTACGATAAAGTTTGATGAATTCGGAAATCCAAAACCTAAAGCTAGACTTGTAGCACGTGGCTTTAAAGACAGAACAGAATATGGCATTGCTGATACCCATGGACCTGTAGCATCCATAGGTACCATAAGATTATTACTATCAATCGTCAACAAAGAAAAACTTATAATGGTACAATATGATGTAAAAACAGCCTACCTAAATTCGCCCATCATAAAACCAATTTTTGTTAAAAGACCTGAAGGCATAAATATTAATAGAAACCAAGTGCTCGAATTAAAAAAGTCAATCTATGGTTTAAAAACCTCAAGCAAATCGTGGTACGACTTATTAGACACGAAAGTAAAAGAAATGGGATTTGAAAAAACAAAAAGTGATAGATGCTTATATATTATGAAAAATGAAAATGAAAAAACATATTTTTTGAGTTATGTAGACGACATATTAATAGCATCGAATTCACAATCTGCCATTACGAAAATAAACGAAGAACTTCAAAAAGATTTTACAATCACAATTACGAATAATCCAAAATTTTTTGTAGGTTTGGAAATTGTCAGAGATATACAAAATAACACCATAACAATCTCACAGTATAAACATATAGAGAAAATGATGAAAAAATTCGGAATATCTGAACTCAAAAACACAAATACACCCATGGAAACGGGACTAAAAATTGATAAAATACAAAATGGCAGAGATGACACGGAATATAGATCCATGATAGGGGGACTACTTTATTTAGCGAGACTGACAAGGCCGGACATATTGTTTCCAGTAAACTTTTTTTCCCACTTTCAGAATAATTCAAACGATACTTTAAAAAATTACGTAAAAAGAATATTCAGGTACGTCAACACAACCAAAAATTACAATTTAAAATTTACATCGAAGGGGGATGGAATTCAGGCATATATTGATGCATCTTATGCACCCCAGGTTGACGATAATAATATAGAAATAAATAATCTAAATAAAGGAAAATCAATAACTGGTTTTATGCTATTCGCCTACGGAGACTTAGTGGAGTGGAATTGTTGTAAACAGACTATTCACGCCTCATCGAGTACCGCGGCTGAAATAATTGCAGTTTTTGATACCCTTGATACGATTAAGGTAATGCAATACATGAATTTTGAAATTTTTGGGGAGAAATTAATGGTCGATATTATGGAAGACAATATTTCGACACAAAAAATATGTTCCGGGGGAAGTCAAAGAAAGTCGAGAGCCCTTATGATCAAGTGTTACTCCATTTTAGAAGCTATTGAAGAAAAAATAATATTCTTTAGAACAGTTACCTCCGAAAATCAATTAGCAGATATATTAACAAAATCGCTGGATCGGTCAAAATTTGAGAATATAATTGTGAAAATTTTAAACGAAACCAACATATACACATAATATATTAATTAATTCATGTCAAAATCAGAATATGTCCAAAAAAGAATTTCATTCTATTCTAAATACAAGTCGTAAAACGTCCAAAAATAAGTCATAACACGAAAATATTGCTGAAAAATTAACCTTCAATCATTGTCAAAAATAATACTTAATAAGGCCATTTACCAGAAAATACCTGTAACAGATAAATGCTCGACTTCTTGAATATTATAACAATGAAAAAATTTGGAAAATCGAGCA